>BSQZ01000119.1:920000-927500 GCA_033239005.1 Lamellibrachia satsuma | reverse complement strand
TGTGTCCCACGAGAAAGCATATAACATGCCAACATCCCACACACCTGCAAACCACACAGTAAAGATCACTAATGCTATTCCTGTGAAAAAAGCCACATGGAAGAAGATAATCTAACTAACCAGATAGTTGGGGGAACCATTTGAGCACAAAGATCAGCTTGTTTCTGATATGGTACACAGGTCACTTGTCAGGTAGTCGCTGTGTGCCTGGTGATTGTGTTCGAATTTACATTACATCCATCGTAGACGGGTGGTTTGTTTTTGCATTTCTTACAAACAAAAATAGGTATAAAGTAGTGTACTGACACAGACTGAGAATATTCATACCGCAACATATTGATGTACGACACTACACAACATTGGTCTCATGGAGAGGAGATTGAATTTTCAGTAACAGTGTGTATTATGGTTGATCATTAACAAGGAACAAATAAATCACATTCTAATGTTAGTACAACCCTGTATATGGTGTAAGCATGTGTCATGTTAATGCCTTAATGTCTAGGACGAGTATCAACCTCAGTTCTATGTAATTCAAAGTTTCATGTAGTGGGGGAGGGGCTCAGAGGTTAGACGACATCAGTTTCATGTAGTGGGGAGAGGTTCCGAAGTTAGACAACATCAGTTTCGTGTACTGGGGGGGGGGCTCCGAAATTAGATGCCACCACTTTCATATAGTGGGGAAGGGGCTCTGAGGTTAGACAACGTCAGTTTTATATAGTGGGGAAGGTCCGGGGTTAGATGATGTCACATGTAGCTTTGTACATCGATGTTTTGAGATCAACGTTATAGTAGTATAACAAATATGCAGTGCCACTAGCCTGGATGTCAGCTGAAGGCTTGTAACATACTTGATTACCACGTCGCTGGCATTCAAGCACCTCTCGTGGTTTCCAGCATTCAGTTCCTTCAAACAGAAATAATAACATGTCTACAATGGAGTCACTATGGAGAGACGCGGTAGTGTAGTTTTTAGCACATCCGCTTTGCATGCCACAGTTCTGGTTTCATATTGGGCATCGTGCAGTCCTCGTGACTGGGATGATCACGTTGATGACGGTCCCGTTTCATTTAACTAGGGATGTAAAGGAACCGTTGAGGGTGATATGCACCCTTGCAGTTACAATACTTTTAAATGTGGTTAATTAAAACATATTTGGAAGGTCAATGTGTTAGAATAGATATAGATTACACTACGTGACTCGAGTTTATGAAAAGAATGATAGGACATTTTATCATTAATGATGGTAAGGTGCATTTGCATATTTTGCCCTTGCATCCAGTGCACCACGTATTTGATGATGTAGTATGTATACACGTTTGAATAAATTAGCATATTAAAGAAACAAAACATTTCAGACTAACCTGTTGGTTCACGACAGTAACTGTCCTGGTTGGGTTCTAATGAATGGCCTAACCCAAAGTCAGCTAACTTCAAGTGGCTCCCTCCATTGCACATGACCAAGACATTGTCAGGCTTAAATAAATGAACAATATGCTTTGTATTCATATACAAGTACAACTATTTTAAGTAACAAACATATGATGTGCTTTCTCTGTTCTCATTTCAGTGGAACGTGTTTTAGTTATTATTTATGTTTATGTTTTACGCTAATTTCAATTTGAATAAAACCAATTAAGTAATTAAATACAACATAAGAATATTAACGGAATACATGTTAAAAATCTATATTGTTTAACATTTGGTTTCATCAACAGTACTAGATCCACAGCAACGCCAAGGAAACATAAAGTCTTGTGTCAAACACTTTAACAATGTTTGAACGAAGACAATTTCACCATATCTAGATACAACTTTATACTATTTTGCCATATGTAAAAAATGTATGTTAACGACACAAGAACGCATACACGCACGTATACATATATAATATTATTCAGCTCACAGATAAATCGCAGTGCAAAACTCTCTGACGGTGGAGATATTCCAGGGCTTGCAGAAGTTCTTTGATCATATTGGCTGCCTTTGTGTTCCAACACGGATTGTCCCACTCCAGTCTGATCCACTCAGCTAGCGTGTAGTCACACAACTTTGTGACGAAGTAGGTAACTCCATTGGCAGACTCTTGATACTAAAACAGTTCAGTCAACATTCTAGCGTCGTTAGCTTACACTACATTTCTGTCGAAAAACAATAAGACTTATAGTGCGTTATGCAACGTGATGGGACATGTTTTAGTAAGACCATGTTTGTCCAGTACTTAATTTTTTTTTTTTATATTTCCGAAAACAATAAAGCACCAACCAACTTGTTTCTTGTCATTGTTATTAAATATTGTATAATGACGATTGTGTAGTCACACCATTACCAAATCCATACAAATATAGCTACCACGGAAACAGCGATAGGGTAAAAAGGTGGGAATTCGTAGAAAGTTGTGAGTGCTGCCATGATTTTACCTATTTGCCACATCTACGAGTGTAGATTTTGGCCCACAAAATCCACGATGAGCAATCGTTCCTCAGATTTTACTGACCATTCCTGCTGGCTCGTGGATTATATGTCCATGTTTGAAGTACACAGTCAATAATATTGTGTGTGTGTGTATCTGATTATATTAACTGGCGTATGTAAACACATAGTTATGCCACCCCAGGTATTTTCATTGGATTCTACTAAACGGCTGATTCTATGTATCATCAGTGATTCTCTCGTAGTCCTCGGAGTCCAGTGCCAATATATGGCCATTACATTACCATCTTAGTAATAATGCAAATATATCTACCATAGACATACCGTACTAAGGAGTTTAACAAGCTGTACAACAATTACAAATCTACTTTGCTTTGTCACAAAGCTTTTGTGTTTTTGTCACGATTTAAAATCTTACCATGAAAGACACAATGTTGGCATGGTCCAACAGCACTAAGATATTCGCTTCGTTCAATCTTTCTTTTTCTCTTTCTCCGATACCTGGACGCACTACGTGGACAGCTGCCTTTCTTCTACCATTGAACCAGCCAACATAGACACCTGTCCTAGTGAACCTATCAACCAAAACGACAACGACATTATGAACAACTATATTTAACGTGATAAATCTATCCATACGCGCACACATATGTGTCAACACCAACACAAATACGCACGCACGCACGCACACACGGACTTTTTTATTTACATTAAGAACCAATGCCTTACCATGACACAACATTCAAATATAGCAAATATATTCCTTACAAAAATACAACATACTGAGCCATATTATCCCAAATTGGAGAGAACCGGGGCTAGAATCCACCTGCAACCGTTTCGAAACTTGGACGATTTCGCTCATACCAAATTATAATAAAATGGAACAATACTTCACTAATAATGTAGTAGACTCAGCCAAATTTTCCCCTGGTCGCTGTTACGTAAATAAATAGTTTGGCAAATATTGCAATAATGTACATACATAATACTCACCGTGGACGAATTTCGAAAGGCTTGTCAGTGCACAGTCGAATTGCCACAAGCCCGTCAACAAATCTTTGTGGTTTGTGCATCAGGTCATCCAGTTCCTCGTTCCACCGCATGCTCTTATCCACCCTTACCTAAAGAGATAAACATAATCAGGCGAAACAAATTTGCGACAGCCATGTCTACTGATAATTCCGCCATGGACGGTCCCAAGCCCGGCTGAGAAAGGAGGAGTGTTGGGCGTGGAGCTAGCACCCCCACCCTGTAAAGAAACCCAACGCTACAGAAACAACAAATAAAACTACGACGCCTCTACTGGAAGAGGTAGGACCTAGTTTACCAGGGCGCATGAAGTGTTGCGGTCAAAGCCGAAAGGAAGCCACAATGCCGACTACTCTTCTTTCGACCAGGAATAATTTAAACATCGGCACATGGAATGTGTCGACTAACAACAGGAGAGATTATACTATACTCCAGACACGAGGAAGATGATGCCCCTCACTCAGAAGGGGTTGTCCTCTTATTGGGGAAGGAGGCACAGAGAGCACTTATTAGCTGGGAAGCCAGAGGACCGAGGTGCATAACAGCATCCTTTAGAACAAAAGATTAAAATGAACATAGTGCAGTGCTACGCCCCAACCAACGACAAGACTGACGAAATCAAAGATGAATTCTACAACCAACTCCTTGATATCATAAGCAATTTAGGGGATAAAAACATCAACCTGATTATGGGGGATTTCAATGCAAAGATTGGATCGGACAACCAAGAATATATGAAAATGTGAAGTGGGTTCATGGGCTGCGTGTGATGAATGACAATGGGGAGCGGTTTGTGAATGCCTGTGTAATAAACAATATTGTGATTGGGGGAAGCGTGTTCACACACAAAATAATACATAAGGCGACAAGGGTATCTCCTGACCAAGTCACTGAAAATCAGGTAAACCACATTGGCATAAACAAAATGTTCAGAAGATCGCTACAAGACGTGTGTGTGAAAAGAGGCGCTGACGTCGCTTCTGATCACCACCTTGTAACAGCCAGGCTAAAACTCAAGCTAAGAAGAATGGAGTAGAACAAGAAAGACGAAAGGCAATATATAATGTGGATTTCCTGAAGGATCCAAGAACAGCAGAAGAATATAAAGTCGCATTAGCTAATATATTCAAAGTCCTGCAAGAGCTGTATGATGACGAAGAGGGAGTAGACATCAACAGCCAATGGAGTCACATCAAGGATGCAGTAAACACCACATGCGAAGAGATAATTGGCAGAAGGAAACCCCAACAGAAAGACTGGATTTCAGTAGAAACAATGAAGAAAATACAGACCAGAAGAGAAAAGAAGGAAGCAGTCAACAGCAGCCGCACAAGGGCGGCAAAGGTAACAGCTCAGAAAGAGCACACAGCAGCAAATAGAGAGGTGAAGAAAAGTGTCAAAACAGACAAAAGGAACTTCGTGGAGGGACTTGCACAAGAGGCAGAAAAGGTAGCAGCTAGCAGGAACATGAAGCAACTCTACGATACAACAAGGAAGTTAGCTGGAAAGTTTAAGAAATCAGAGCGGCCAATCACAGACAAAAATGGGAGCGTCCTGATGGGGGCAGACAAACAGCTTAACAGATGGGCAGAGCATTTTGAAGAGCTGCTCAACAGACCAGCACCGCAGAACCAACCAGACATCCAACCAGCTGAGACAGATCTCCCAATAGACTGTAACAAACCCACTAGAGAATAGATAAAAAAAAAGGCAGTCGCACATATGAAAAATGGGAAAGTAGCAATCCCTGATGGTATCCCTGCAGAAGCACTAAAAGCATATGTAAATACTTCAGTAGAAATGCTGTAGTGTCTTTTTGAGGAGATCTGGGAAAAAGAAGAAATTCCAGCAGAATGGAACGAAGGTTACCTTATCAAGATCCCCAAGAAAGGAGACCTGAGCCGCTGTGATAACTACAGAGGAATCACGTTGTTGTCAGTACCTGGAAAGGTTCTAAACATAATAATCCTAGAGAGGATGAAAGGCAAAGTGGAACAAACTTTGCGTGAACAGCAAGCATGGTTCAGGCAGGACAGATCGTGTACTGACCACATTGCAACACTGCGAATCATAGTGGAACAATCCATCGAATGGAACTCATCCCTATACATCAACTTTGTTGATTACGAGAAAGCCTTTGACAGTGTGGACAGGGAGACACTCTGGAAAGTGCTAAGACACTATGGGGTGCTCAAGAAACTAGTCAACATGATCAAAAACTCCTATGAAGGAATGTCATGCAGAGTCATTCATGAAGGTCACCTTACAAATAACTTTGAGGTTAGGACGGGGGTGAGATAGGGATGCTTACTGTCACCATTCCTCTTCATTCTAGTCATAGACTGGGTCATGAAAACAGCAACCAAGGAGAAACGAAATGGAATCCAGTGGACGACGCTGACGCAACTTGATGACCTGGACTTTGCGGATGACGTTGCACTCCTGTCTCACAGCCATAGGCAGATGCAAGACAAAACAACAGAACTGGCATTGATTTCAGAGCGGGTTGGGTTGAAAATCAACAAAAGGAAAACAAAGATCCTGAGAACAAATGCTACTTGCGAAACACCAATCATGCTTGAGGGAGAGACACTGGACGAGGTCAAAGACTTCAGATATCTAAGCAGCTTAGTGGATACGCTTGGAGGGACAGAGGCTGACGTAAAGAAGAGGATCAGCAAAGCAAGGGTGTGGAAGTCAAAGGTAATTGTAGAAACCACCAAAATACGCTTGTTTAACACAAATGTAAAGTCCGTGTTGCTGTACGGAGCAGAAACATGGCGAATAAACAAGACCACAATGATAACGATCCAGACATGTGTCAACCATTGCCTGGGAAGAATTCTCCGAATACACTGGATGGACAGGGTGAGCAACAAAGACCTCTGGGATAGAACACACCAAGCCCAAATAGAGATAGAGATCCTTAAGAGGAGATGGGGATGGCTTGGCCACACCTTGAGAAAGCCAAGCACCAACATAACCAGACAGGTCCTGATGTGGAACTCCCAAGGCAAGAGAAAGAAGGGAAGACCAAAAAACACCTGACGGCGTGACCTCGAGGCAGACATCAAGCAAACAGGGAAGGGTTGGCAACAACTGTAGATGATTGCTCAAGACAGGAGGCGCTGGAGAAATGTTGTGGATGGCCTATTCTCCAGGAGGAGTTAAGGGCCTAGGTAAGTAAAGTATGCCTACTGATACATAGAGGATTATTAGTTAATAACTTAATATTGTGCAAGGTTCTGCTCATGCAGAACTTTCACAGCGACTGGACAAATAGCATAATCCATAAACAAAATGTTAAAACAAACAACGTAAACACAGTGTATGTATGTAAGAATGTACGTACGCGCTTATGTGGGTGCGTGCGTGCGTATATGTATGTATGCAAAAATGTATGTGTGTGTGTGTGTGTGTGTGTGTGTTTGTGAGTGCGTGCGTGCGTGCTTGCGTGTATGTAACGCATACAAATACAGGCATGTGCACATGTGTATATGACATCCTAATTTGTATTTTTATATGCTCATAACATCATTTGTATCACAATATAACAAGAGGTCTATATTATAAACTAACCGATGACTCAGGTGGTTGGGCTATCCCCTCTGATGCTGATCCAGCCACCTGCAACGCACCCTTTAACGATAAAACTTTCACGTACTTCACACACAATACAAAAAATATTATTCGACAAAATTGTTAGGTTGAAGTCGGCTGTCATTAATATGAGTTGAAATTGTGTACAATATTTTCGATATTTTCTTAAGACGACCACAGCTCACGCACGCACGCACGCACGCACGCACGCACGCACGCACGCACGCACGCACGCACGCACGCACGCACGCACGCACGCACGCATTTATATGAATGTACATACGCACGTACATACACACGTATGTCCTATGTATACAAATAAGCTAACGTTATTACACGTTATTTTAGATCGTATGCAGAACATACGCACATGATGAAATAACACATCTATTTTTAAGAATGAACCAGTGAAGGTGGTTGGGACGAACCCCCTA
>BSQZ01000119.1:915000-917500 GCA_033239005.1 Lamellibrachia satsuma | reverse complement strand
GGCACGATAGCCAATGTGTTCTCTAAAGTATCCGTCAGAGTACGCCACCGGAATTAATTTAACTTCGCTGCTATCTTGGGCTGGGTTTGGCTGCATGGAAGCGTCAGTCTGCGGTCGGGTTTGGCCGGGTTGAGGACTAAAGCCCCTAACCATGTGTCAAAAAAAAAACAATGAGTGACATATTTTCGACACAACATAACCCATGTGCATGTAATAACACCCTTACCGCATCTGTTGTGGTGGTTCCTTCACTTTCAGCGGCGTTGTCATTATTACCGTCGTCGACGGCTGCCAATAGGCAGAAGTGATTGATCATAACGCTGCATTTGTTGTCACTTACTGTTGACTCGTGCACTTTCCATAGCATATCTTCACCTATGCCACTCTCACTACAAGTCAGGAAAATAACTTTCCACTTCACATCTATGTAGGCATATGAGACTTGATAATTATGAATATTTGTGCATCACCACAGATTGTGCAATTGTGCAATGAGAAAAAAAAGTCCCATTCACATTGTCTGCTACATATATTTCAACTGAAATGTGCGTTCAGAATTAACATGCCAATATCTTTATGCATTTAGTTTGATGAAATTTGGGCAATAACCTCCAGCAAACTGACAATATAAAAGGATAACATTCGAAGGTGGACAAAATCAAAGTACAACTTTTTTATGTTTTTGACACGGTGTATTTTTAGAATTTTGTTCTGACAGCCCAAGTCCAGTCCAGTTATATATCCTTCATAACTAATTGGTTTTCTGTATCAGCGTGATGCATTATGTTATGATGCATTATGTACTATGCTTTGGCAATTAATACGTTGTGCGATCAGAAGGGTACGGTATATCAACAAATTCCTATACCTACCTATACCACACTTGCATGGTGTGTGAGGTTTGTGAAACTGCTGCATGGCTGCAGTCAAATGAAAATGTGACTCGCTGTTTGAAGCGCAGCCCGTGCGGCAGGCAATGAACCACCCGCCCAGCCAGGCGTTGATCATCTTTCAACGGTGGCTGGTCTGAACTGTTGCAGCTGATGGCCAGTGTTATGGTGAGTTCTCTGTCTAGTGCATCTTTTGGAATCTTCAGTGAGACATTCTCCACCTGAAGAGTGTCACCCTCTGGCCCAACTGGGAAATTCAAGTAGAATCGGTCATCCAGCACTACAAAAATAATTCAGAACCCTTAATGTGTTTGAGTAGCCAACAGTCCTTCCAAGAGTGGATAATGGAAAAAATCTTTATATAAATATATTGTTACTGGCATAACTTTATGACGATCAGGAATTGTTTCTAAACATGAATGTCACGTTTGGTCAGAATAGTTTACAGAATATGCAGAAAGTACATTTATTGCACACGAGGGGAGAAAACAATGAGGAAGTTAGTCAGGAAACTACAATTAGTTAATATAACAAAGTACAATAATTTGTGAAACTGTAGTAATTCTACCTTTTGCTTTCGGCAATCGTGTGAGTAGTTGCATCCTTTCTTGATACGTTGTGCTACAGTGAGAAAATAAATAACTTGATGCATGAACACACAAATACGATCAGATACACGCACGCACTTGCGCACCCAGGTAGCAACGCACGTATGCACCCACATACCCACGAAAGCACGCACCTACCCACGCCGGCACGCGAGCACGCAGGTACCCCTGCACGCGCGCGTGCGCGCACAGACACACACACACACACAAACAAACAAGCACGTGCGCACGTTCATACCTACACACACGCACACATGCACGCTCACGCACGCACGCACGCACGCACAAACACACACACACACACACATACATTAGATTTAGCAAGATTTAACATGGAAATAGTTAACAAGATTGTCATCTAAGCTCGCACATACAACATTGATTTCAACTATATAAAGCGCCACATATTAACTCTTTATGAAAATGTATTAAATGCCAGTGTGTTTTAAATTTCATGTCGAATGTATTTACATGTTGTCTTAGTAAACATTGCATTTGACTCTTATATGGCAGAACGGGATTTTATATTACTAACTGATCCGTATGAGAGGCCTTACAACACCACACACTATAATCCAGCAGAGAAAGGTTTTGTCTGTGGCCTGTAATAACGTATGTCATGTCATGATAACATTTATAAAACGTCATAACACCAAGCTGATGCTGGCATAAACTAAGTATTGTAGCAACTTTGATATATGAGCGAATAATAATTTACTAACGTAGACTACATAGATAAGACAAGCGTGTTTGTTCTAAGTTTGGAATTTGTCGTAATTCTAGGTACGTTTGTAACAACATCGTGTCGCAATCGTCATTGTCGAAAATGTCTTAAGGGTTTTCTTACAGGTACGATATCATATAATTTGCATCGTAGTATATGTTAAATAGTATAACCTATATCTACTCTAAATGTGTTTTAATGAACCACAGTTGTTTAATATATATTGACTGCTATCTGTTTACGAATGTCGAATTAGTCGTTTAGCAGGGCAGAAAACC
>BSQZ01000119.1:897500-912500 GCA_033239005.1 Lamellibrachia satsuma | reverse complement strand
TGTTACAACAAATGCCTGCATATTCGGATTGGGAAGAATCTAAGATCGTCGACATTGTGATGCATCGTGGGTGTTTATGCAGCAAGATACGTTGATATATCCACTTAATTGTATTAGTCTATTATGTTAAGAAATGTTATAAATTTCTACAAAATACATTGATTTCGAACTTGTTGATCGACATCTAAGATGTATTTGAAGACCTATGTTTCGCACGGCTTAGTTTTAGGCGTAACATATCAAATGAATGTTGGGCGCATTGACATTTGAAACAGAGTTGTGTACGCCACCAATTTCAATCAAGATGGTCACCAATTGTGCGTTTTACGGTTTATTTTACATACAAAAACATTCAGATTGTTGAAAGTGACCAGTAAACAATTGTCTTTAAGTTACGGAATTGTTTTTAATATTTATTATTGTTTACAATAATAATGAATTCCTTATTTATAGTATAAATTAAACGAGAAATTAGGGTTTGCTTGATACAAACTAGGAATATGGGTTTGTTCTTCAATGTATTTAATATGATATGGATTGCACTGAATATATTTATGATTGTTGCTATGTTGTAAAAAAGTGTGCTTATGTTATGCATTTCTTAACACTTGTCTAGTTATGTACACCTTTTGACGAATATATGGAGATTACAATTGAAGTCACGCTTCCACAAGAGGTGAATGAGAGAGACTGAATGTGTACGTGTTTAATGTGGTCGACAGTACAGGGTACTGCAGCAAACATGGGAAGTTCTGGCATTATTCGCTGTACATGTGAACAGTGGTTAAACAAGTGTATGCCATTGGAGTAGATTTCAAGTCAAGACTATATTAATCAATGATGACTATATTTCTAACAGTTAACTAACCTTTTTGAAATAAATAACACATGAATTAAAACTAACGAAAATATGGTATGACTAGACATTGACAGTAATCAGGGGAAAAAGCTTAATTATTGAAACTTATTGGTGAATATGAATATAAAATCACTACCTTGAGCGGCCTTTCTTTGACTCTTTTCCTTCTCTACTGCATCTTGTAGGCGGCGTATTTCGCCTAAAAACAGAGAATACTCTCATGCCGCAATTCCATGTTTATAATTTTTCTAAAACCATCAATAATTGGTTGACCTTATTGCATTCGTTAAATTAAAGCTACTATATGAGAACAAGCATGTATATGCACTTTGCAAGAGAACAACAACACAACAATAGGCAATTCATTGTATTCATATGTTATTAATATTTTCTAGTTAAGTTGCCTAAACTTGTATATTTGTCTTATTAAGGTGTTTATCTTAATATCTAAATTTTACCGCTGCTCAAAATTACACTTTGCATTGTTAAATTTGTTGAAATTGATCAGTAATGCATTTTGGTAACACACGGAATATTTTGAAATGGTTTGCACATATTCTTAGTAAATATGGTAATAACTTGCATTGTGTTCGGTATATACTCTGGTTCTTTCGGTTGATGGAATACGCCAATTCATGTATAGTACTGACGAGTTGAGTCTCACAAGTAAGACCCTTTCGGAATCCATTTTGGTTGGGGTTTAGGATATTGTTGTAATCAAGGCTGCACACAATATACTATTTGGAAAATAGCAGATATCACCGACAGTGGTCATAGCTGTTCCAGTTAAACAAGATAACTATGTTAGATTGTGAATATTGCTTGAGTAAATTTCCTAGTCAAGACTAAATTAAGCAATAATGACATTCAATCATTCTAACAGTTAATTAACCTTTTTTGAAATAGTAAAACAGACGTGAATTACAGCTAACGAAAATATGATATGATCAGACAATGGTAATCGGGGAGAAAGCTGAATAATTGAAACTTAGTAGTGAATATGAATATAAAGTCACTAATACCGTGAGCGGCCTTTCTTTGAATCTTCTCCTTTTCTACTGCATCTTGTAGGCAGCGTATTTCGTCTAAAACAGTGGATACTGTCGTGTCGGAATTCCATGTTTATCATCTTTCAAAAACCATAAATTATTAGTTGACCTCGTTGCATTAATTAATTCAAGGCTATTACGTGAGAACAAGCATGTTTCTCCTTCATCAACGTTGACTAATAACACTTGAATGGAAAACACTGTCTATGTAGTTTGCAAGACAACAACAACAGACTAATAGAGAATTTATTGTATTTATATATTACACATATATTATTCATATATTTTTTTAAATTGCATGAACTTGTATGTTTGTCTTAATATATTATCTTCACTGCTACTCATAGTTATACTTTGCATTGTTAAGTTTGTTGGAACTGACCAGTAAATTATTGCAAATATTCATGGTAATTATAATAACAACATGCATAGTGTTCAGCATATTATATTTTATGTACATAAGTTACATGTCACTCAATGGGATTAATACCTCACGAGGCGATGCTTGTTTCAATCGGGTGATTCTTTCGTAGTAATTTTTAAGTACTTCCGTCAGATTTTCAAATAAGTTCAACTGATCGTAATATGGATTAGAGCCGACTCCAGTGGTTTATCTGTTTGGAACCACCTGGTCAATCGTTATTTCCAATGAAGGCTTATTTCCATCTGCATTTATATTGTGTAAGATTACAACAATTCTAAGTTACATTTCTTCTAATATAATGCAAATAAGAACAATACAAACATATTTTAAATTATAATTTTTACTCATGCTGATTATTGTACTTTTAATTTAAATGGTTTTGCCGAGTTACGCACAACAATCGGCGGACGTGACGATAATAAATAAATGGCTGCTGATTCGATAAAGATGGGTATTGTCTGGTGAATGTTCAAATGGATAAGAAGGAACTTAAAGTACCCTCGGTCGCCCTCCTTCTTAACTCTTATTTTAGTGTCTCTTCTGCATGAAGCAGCTCGTCTAAAACATGTGTAGTACTATGTGTAGTACAATGGGGAACGATTTTAACACAAATGGAACGTTTACGATACCATCATCGTGTATCCGTCTGAGATATATATATATATATATATATATATATATATATATATATATATATATATATATATATATATATATATATATATATATATATATATATATATATATATATATATATATATATATATATATATATATATATATATATATATATATATATATATGTATGTATATATATATATATATATATATATATATATATATATATATATATATATATATATATATATATATATATATATATATATATATATATATATATATATATATATATGTATATATATAATAAAATAAACCTAAGAAATACGGAATTTATTTTGGAATTTACTATATGCATACTTCCCGTAAGTTTAGAGTTTATTTTCGTTACTGAATTTACTCATTGTCTGCAAGTAGCAGCATAACATGTTTTATTTTTAACAATTAATTTATGTTTCAATGACTTCGAGTCACCTCCAAGTGCGGGGTTCATCTCTACTAAACTGGTCCGAATATTGTTTTGTGATACATTGTTTTTTCCTCGTGCATTCTAACAGTATTTTACCTGCTGATTTCAAATCCGTCGGTAGCCAGAATCAAACAGTTTTGCATTTTGTAAAATAAGCGTTTTAAATATGAAAATGGCTTTAATGGCATGGCACTTTGTTTGTCCTAGCTGCACACAAGTGCGTGCCAAAGCATCTTCCAATACAAATGTGTTACGTTATATGTTTGAGAGCACATCAGAAAATATACCTGATTCAAGGTTATGGACAGCAAATCAATTTGAAACCGACAACCATTTACAAAATGGACGAATCCGATCGGTGCGTGGTGTTTCCCTTCATTGAACTCGTACTTAAGTTTGGAGGACTACTACGAATATAAGAGGAATTGAAGATGAAGTGTCACATACTATGATAAAGGTGTGTATGCTAGTTGGAGCAAAATATTTATACTTTATAGAATAGCTGTAAATGTTGTGCATTAAATAAATATTATATATTACTGACAACTATTGTATTGATTGCTTGCAAACGTGTTAGAAAAGGTGTTTTAGTGAACTGCTTAAAGATTACCTGCAAGAGATTGATAACCCCAAACAGTTACAACTGTCCATAGAGAAGGTTCATCTGACAGAGTGTTAAGATTCGCGAGGCCTTTCATTGTTTCATACAAGAAAACAAGTCGCCTCCGTGTTTGTTGACATCTGCTCCGGCAGGGTTGTGGATGATGCAGACGTAAACGTCCATGACGCCTTTGAAATTGGCTGTACCAATCGCAGTGTATTCAAGTCTTCTTCAAGTATATACTGCTAAAACAAAATAATTTACAATACCGCCGTTTGTATCTTCATCTCCCAAGGTGGAGTGAGCTAAAACATTTCTATGTACAATAAATTTGTGCAGTTCAGTTTTAAAATAAACGTCTACGATGACTTAATAACTTCGAGGGTGGCTTTCTGAAATGCTTCCGCCGTTGGTGCCGTGACTGCTTCCTGGGTGAGGGAATTCCACATTGGGATAGAGCGAACATAGGATGAGTGCCGTTAGATGAAGCAGGAGGAAGGTAGTATTCGGAGTTTGTACTCGTGGAGGCGTCTAGTATGAGCATCTGCTGTGACAATGATGGTAGGCAAACTGATGCGAACTTGTCCATGGCGAATCTTATAAAACACATATGGCATTTTTGATGCAACATCTACTATGCAATATATCCCACAAGAAGTTAGCATACATGGCAGTGACACTTGAAGTTCTCCGATAGTCACCAGTGACAAAACGAGCAGCGGAACGCTGCACTTGTTCAAGTTTCTGAATGTCTTGGTGTGGTGTGACCAGGCGCAAGTAGCATAATCAAGCGTTGGTCGGGTGATGCTGCATGCAGTGTTCTCTTGATTGGTTTTGTTTTGCACCTTGTTGATGTGAGGCTACCAAGGTATCTTCGTTTTGTTGGTAATTCCTAGGTAGTCCTGGTTGTCAGTTCGTGGGTTATGTTGGTCATCCATATAGTTATCATATCCCAGCAGGCAAAATGACGTTGAAAATACGTTGTTTCAACGTCAGGTACCACGTTGTAGCAATGTCGGAAACTAGTTGGATTTGAAAGTTGTATCTACGTCGGGTTTCAACGATGTATCGACGTCGGGTTTCCACGTTGTACCAATATTGAAAACTAGTTGGATTTGAAAGTTGCATTGACGTCGGGTTTCCACGTTGTATCAACGTCGGGTATCGACGTCGTAACAATGTTGAAAGCTAGTTGGATTTGAAAGTTGTATCTACGTCAGGTTTCAACGATGTATCGACGTCGGATATCGACGTCGCAACAATGTTGAAAACTAGTTGGATTTGAAAGTTGTATCTACGTCAGGCTTCAACGATGTATCGACGTCGGGTTTCCACGTTGTACCAATGTTGAAAACTAGTTGGATTTGAAAGTTGGATCGACGTCGAGTTCCAACGTAGCATCGACGTTGGGTTTCAACGTTGTTGTAATGTTGAAAAGTAGTTGGATCGACGTCAGGTTTCAAGGTTGCAACAACGTAGAAAATTTATTGGATTTCAACGTTGTGTCAACATTAGATCGTTACTGTTTTCTGATAACCAACTAAAATTGTTTACAGGTGTTACTATGAAAATTTAGTTCCCCTTCGTCAATGCTATGTATGTCGGTATCTACACGTGGGTCTGTAGCGTAAATCGTGTACTAGAAGAGCCTGACTCACCGGTGTTACACTTTTTCCGTCGAAACAGTCAATTAACATAATCATTAAATACGTTTTGAACAAAATAAAGACAGATATCCACCTTATTCCGATACATGAGACATTTTATTTAACAATGTGTATATCAATGAACCCCTGGAATACAATGTAGACCATTACATCATTCTTGTTTGCCCAATTTGTTGCATTCAGTATCATGCAGACATTAAAAAGAGCACAAGGAGATCACTAATCACCAAGTTGACATTTTTTTTTCAAAACAGTCATTAAATATTATGTTTTGATAATAAAACAAACATTAACAAAATAAAGATATTCACTGTGTTCTGATACAAAAATATGGTTTCATTTGGCAATGTGTACATTCCTGAACCAGTGGAATACATTCAATGTAGATTAATTCCTCTAGTAACCAGTATTCACCAGCAGACATAATTATTATGTGCTTTCGTATTGTTAATTGTAAGAGCAAACAACAGCTGTCTTAAATATGGGGGTCAACTCTATTTCGGAATGTATTTTCAAAAGCCGATCGGAATTGGAATCTTTTTTGGAATTGCTTCATTGAATGCAGGCTAGTCTATTAATTTCCTGTACAATCACTACAAATGTGCAAACAAATCAGATTTGTTTGGTTCTATTTCAGTTGATAGAATGTTACCCTACATATGTCTGGTAACAGCCAGGTAGTTGTAAAGAATGTACAGACAATGGCTAAGCCATTATTGAAACAATGTGACAAGACCAGTAATCTGACCAATTCATGGCTTCAGAAACACCAGCTCAATGAAACAATGCACAACAAGCAAGTTAAATACTCCTTTATGTTGTGTTTGGGGATCTACTATGTATATGGCTTCCACACATTCTTATCACACACAAGAGGCACAATTATAAATGTGTATTTAGAGCAGGAACTACAACTTATTTTGATAACAAAGAAAGCTCACAACACCATATCATCCATTAAACTGCGCCGACCTTAAAATCCGAAATGAAGTAATGGGCATTAATGGCAAGCTGACTTAAATTTCAATGGACCCCATGGCTGACAAAACATTTTCAAATTAACCTTACGATCTCATTTTTATTAAATCATACAATAATTATAGTTTCCTAACTAACACTAAACACTACCAATGAAAGCAAACGTATGACTTCAGATTTATCAAGAACACTGTTAATCCATTCGGTCTAGTTGTTCCTCAGTCTACACCACCAGTTTGGTCGAGTGCATACTTCGGCTACACTGAGAGCGTTGCATCCACCTCTGATTCAGTTCATGTCTGCTTCTTCAGGTCACTCGCTAAAAAGGAATTAAATAAAGGTATTAACCGACACATCTATTTACAACGAAGGTCAGATGAAACGAATACAAAGCACACTGCACAAGCCCCAGCCAGTCAACATGGGCCATGGCTGCTCTATTGTCCGGTAAATTCCCGATGCAATTTATAAATACTGCAGTTTTATTCCAATGGCAATGACTTTGATAGTTATATAATAACAGTGTGCAATTTATACATGACACTACATGACCACATTTCACTGGAACAAGTGCAGGGTATGATCGAAAACGAGAGGAATGCGACGACACCGAGTTTTGCGATAGACTATACATCGGAAAATGTGCTCATATTCAAATCGGTGAAAGCATGCAAAATACATCACGACAAAGACAACATTATGGTCGTGTGTGTTCCGTACAAACGATAGAACTAAACTGTTCAACAAATAAAAGCGGATGGTGACACTTACTCGCATATATTAGTGGATTGTTTCGCTTCCATCGATTTCGTTCGTTCGAACTCAAGGCAGCATGGCGGCACGCGCAATGCATGCTGGAATACGGTAGATATGCCGCTGACTTACTCAATAGCAAAATGTGTGGTGAAAGCTGCCTTAAATTACCTAACATTACAAATATATAGGGTCTTATTATGTGTAATTTTAGTTAAGGCATCTAACACCGCACGTGTTGTGTTGTCTTAGAGAATAGAGATGTTATAGTTAACATTCGCAACTTGAAAAAATAAAAAATTGCAACATTGTATGAACGTCAAATGTCCAAGTCCTTATAATGGCGATGACCTTATAATTGCGTTGCCGACGTTATTTCAACGTTGTGCCAACGTCACATATATCCACGTCGTTATAACATTGATGATCAGACATTGTAAAACGCCATATTTATATGTATGTACCTAGTTGGTTGGGCTGTCGACGTGGTTGCAACGTTGTATGGACGAACATTTTTCACGTCATTCTAAAGTTGATGACCAGACGTTGCAAAGACGTTGGGTTGGGTTGTCGACGTGATTACAACGTTGTGCCAACGTCATATATATCTACGTCGTTATCACGTCGATGACCAGACGTGGTAAAAACGTTGTATTTATAGATGAAACTAGTTGGTTGAACTGTCGATATGATTACAACGTTGCATGGATGTAAAATTTCCACGTCCTTATAACGTTGATAACCAGACGTTGTGAAGACGTTGGGTTTGGTTGTCGGCTTGATTTCAACGTTGTGGCGACATCAAATTTCCACGTCCTTGTGACGTCGATGACCAGACGTGGTAAAAACGTTGTATTTATAGATGAAACTAGTTGGTTGAACTGTCGATGTGATTACAACGTTGCATGGATGTCAAATTTCCACGTCCTTATAACGTTGATAACCAGACGTTGTGAAGACGTTGGGTTGGGTTGTCGACGTGATTTCAACGTTGTGCCAACGTCATATATATCTACGTCGTTATCACGTCGACGACCAGACGTGGTAAAAACGTTGTATTTATAGATGAAACTAGTTGGTTGAACTGTCGATATGATTACAACGTTGCATTGATGTCAAATTTCCACGTCCTTATAACGTTGATAACCAGACGTTGTGAAGACGTTGGGTTTGGTTGTCGACTTGATTTCAACGTTGTGGCAACATCAAATTTCCACGTCCTTGTGACGTCGATGACCAGACGCTGAGAAAACGTTGCATTTGTGTTGTTCGACGTCGCAACGTATATACAACTAATTATCAACGTCATACCGACGTTGTATGCCGGCTGGGAAGTTTATCTAAGTAAAAATCATAGTAACCGTACATAATTGTGATGTCTTATCTCTAAAATAAAGAAGCTGTACGATGAAAAAATGAAAACTGAAGCACTACTTCACAATTTAAGTTGAGTTGTGTCACACATGGCCTAGTGCACATTTTGTAATGACTAGCATTGAATCGAATTTGATCAAGAAATTCTTACTGAAACAATGCCATGTATGAACTCGGATTAGCAAAATATATTGAAATATGTGGGGAAATTAGGCATATTTTATTAATTACAGACGAATATTAATGAAAAACATAAAACAAGTTTCAGTTCAGAGCATGTAATATTCAGAAGTGATATTTGAAGAGGATGTTTGATGAGGGCGAGGAATTGATCTGACGGTCAGTGTTGAAAAGTTGAAGATTTGTCATCTTGCTCTTTTAACAATATTGGTAGGGGTCGGGAACGTCATTGTATTATAATGCGTTCGAAAGTAGACTGTTCATGGTAAGATGGTGATATACACAAAATTGTCATGATTCTATTCTCTGGTTATATTTTCAGTTGCACTGTGCTCGACCAGCCCATGTCAAAACGGTGGCTCGTGTACCGATGCAAATGGAGAAGGTACTTGTGCCTGTGCTACTGGCTACACTGGAGTCCTCTGCGATAAAGGTACGTCTACTGACATGTATCGATGTTCAACTGATGTTCACGTTCAGCGTTATTCTATAATTCAACCAAATTATAGGATCATTTCAAAAGGTGGCCTTAAGATAATTGTTTAGAAATTATTTTCGAAGAATTGATAACGTATTATGATCAAGTTTAGCTAAGTAAAAATCAAAGTAACCATATAATTGTGATGTCTTATCTCTAAAATAAAGAAGCTGTACGATGAAAAAATTAAAACTGAAGCACTCTTCACAATTTAAGTTGAGTTGTGTCACACATGGCCTAATGCACATTTTGTAATGACTAGCATTGAATCGAATTTGATCAAGAAATTCTTACTGAAACAATGCCATGTATGAACTCGGATTAGCAAAATATATTGAAATATGTGGGGAAATTAGGCATATTTTATTAATTACAGACGAATATTAACGAAAAACATAAAACAAGTTTCAGTTCAGAGCATGTAATATTCAGAAGTGATATTTGAAGGGGATGTTTGATGAGGGCGAGGAATTGATCTGACGGTCAGTGTTGAAAAGTTGAAGATTTGTCATCTTGCTCTTTTAACAATATTGGTAGGGGTCGGGAACGTCATTGTATTATAATGCGTTCGAAAGTAGACTGTTCATGGTAAGATGGTGATATACACAAAATTGTCATGATTCTATTCTCTGGTTATATTTTCAGTTGCACTGTGCTCGACCAGCCCATGTCAAAACGGTGGCTCGTGTACCGATGCAAATGGAGAAGGTACTTGTGCCTGTGCTACTGGCTACACTGGAGTCCTCTGCGATAAAGGTACGTCTACTGACATGTATCGATGTTCAACTGATGTTCACGTTCAGCGTTATTCTATAATTCAACCAAATTATAGGATCATTTCAAAAGGTGGCCTTAAGATAATTGTTTAGAAATTATTTTCGAAGAATTGATAACGTATTATGATCAAGTTTAGCTAAGTAAAAATCATAGTAACCATATAATTGTGATGTCTTATCTCTAAAATAAAGAAGCTGTACGATGAAAAAATTAAAACTGAAGCACTCTTCACAATTTAAGTTGAGTTGTGTCACACATGGCCTAATGCACATTTTGTAATGACTAGCATTGAATCGAATTTGATCAAGAATTTCTTACTGAAACAATGCCATGTAAGAACTCGGATTAGCAAAATATATTGAAATATGTGGGGAAATTAGGCATATTTTATTAATTACAGACGAATATTAACGAAAAACATAAAACAAGTTTCAGTTCAGAGCATGTAATATTCAGAAGTGATATTTGAAGGGGATGTTTGATGAGGGCGAGGAATTGATCCTACGGTCAGTGTTGAAAAGTTGAAGAATTGTCATCTCGCTCTTGTAAAAATATTGGTAGGGTCGGGAAATTCATTGTATTATAATGCGTTCGAAAGTAGACTGTTCGTGGTAAGAAGGTGAAATACACAAAATTGTCATGATTCTATTCTCTGGTTATATTTTCAGTTGCACTATGTTCGACCAACCCATGTCAAAACGGTGGCTCGTGTACCGATGCAAATGGAGAAGGTACTTGTGCCTGTGCTACTGGCTACACTGGAGTCCTCTGCGACAAAGGTACGTCTACTGATATGTATCGATGTTCAACTGATGTTCACGTTCAGCGTTATTCTATAATTCAACCAAATTATAGGATCATTTCAAAAGGTGGCCTTAAGATAATTGTTTAGAAATTATTTTCGAAGAATTGATAACGTATTATGATCAAGTTTAGCTAAGTAAAAATCATAGAAACCATACATAATTGTGATGTCTTATCTCTAAAATAAAGAAGCTGTACGATGAAAAAATTAAAACTGAAGCACTCTTCACAATTTAAGTTTAGTTGTGTCACACATGGCCTAGGGCACATTTTGTAATGACTAGCATTGAATCGAATTTGATCAAGAATTTCTTACTGAAACAATGCCATATATGAACTCGGATTAGCAAAATATATTTAAATATGTGGGGAAATTAGGCATATTTTATTAATTACAGACGAATATTAACGAAAAACATAAAACAAGTTTCAGTTCAGAGCATGTAATATTCAGAAGTGATATTTGAAGGGGATGTTTGATGAGGGCGAGGAATTGATCTGACGGTCAGTGTTGAAAAGTTGAAGATTTGTCATCTTGCTCTTTTAACAATATTGGTAGGGGTCGGGAACGTCATTGTATTATAATGCGTTCGAAAGTAGACTGTTCATGGTAAGATGGTGATATACACAAAATTGTCATGATTCTATTCTCTGGTTATATTTTCAGTTGCACTGTGCTCGACCAGCCCATGTCAAAACGGTGGCTCGTGTACCGATGCAAATGGAGAAGGTACTTGTGCCTGTGCTACTGGCTACACTGGAGTCCTCTGCGATAAAGGTACGTCTACTGATATGTATCGATGTTCAACTGATGTTCACATTCAGCGTTATTCTATAATTCAACCAAATTATAGGATCTTTTCAAAAGGTGGCCTTAAGATAATTGTTTAGAAATTATTTTCGAAGAATTGATAATGTATTATGATCAAGTTTAGCTAAGTAAAAATCATAGTAACCATATAATTGTGATGTCTTATCTCTAAAATAAAGAAGCTGTACGATGAAAAAATTAAAACTGAAGCACTCTTCACAATTTAAGTTGAGTTGTGTCACACATGGCCTAGGGCACATTTTGTAATGACTAGCATTGAATCGAATTTGATCAAGAATTTCTTACTGAAACAATGCCACGTAAGAACTCGGATTAGCAAAATATATTGAAATATGTGGGGAAATTAGGCATATTTTATTAATTACAGACGAATATTAACGAAAAACATAAAACAAGTTTCAGTTCAGAGCATGTAATATTCAGAAGTGATATTTGAAGGGGATGTTTGATGAGGGCGAGGAATTGATCCTACGGTCAGTGTTGAAAAGTTGAAGAATTGTCATCTCGCTCTTGTAACAATATTGGTAGGGGTCGGGAAAGTCATTGTATTATAATGCGTTCGAAAGTAGACTGTTCGTTGTAAGATGGTGAAATACACAAAATTGTCATGATTCTATTCTCTGGTTATATTTTCAGTTGCACTGTGTTCGACCAACCCATGTCAAAACGGTGGCTCGTGTACCGATGCAAATGGAGAAGGTACTTGTGCCTGTGCTACTGGCTACACTGGAGTCCTCTGCGACAAAGGTACGTCTACTGATTTGTATCGATGTTCAACTGATGTTCACGTTCAGCGTTATTCTATAATTCAACCAAATTATAGGATGACTTTCAAAAGGTGGATTTAAGATAATTGTTCAGAAATTATTTTCGAAGAATTGATAACGTATTATGATCAAGTTTAGCTAAGTAAAAATCATAGTAACCGTACATAATTGTGATGTCTTATCTCTAAAATAAAGAAGCTGTACGATGAAAAAATGAAAACTGAAGCACTACTTCACAATTTAAGTTGAGTTGTGTCACACATGGCCTAGTGCACATTTTGTAATGACTAGCATTGAATCGAATTTGATCAAGAAATTCTTACTGAAACAATGCCATGTATGAACTCGGATTAGCAAAATATATTGAAATATGTGGGGAAATTAGGCATATTTTATTAATTACAGACGAATATTAACGAAAAACATAAAACAAGTTTCAGTTCAGAGCATGTAATATTCAGAAGTGATATTTGAAGAGGATGTTTGATGAGGGCGAGGAATTGATCTGACGGTCAGTGTTGAAAAGTTGAAGATTTGTCATCTTGCTCTTTTAACAATATTGGTAGGGGTCGGGAACGTCATTGTATTATAATGCGTTCGAAAGTAGACTGTTCATGGTAAGATGGTGATATACACAAAATTGTCATGAATCTATTCTCTGGTTATATTTTCAGTTGCACTGTGCTCGACCAGCCCATGTCAAAACGGTGGCTCGTGTACCGATGCAAATGGAGAAGGTACTTGTGCCTGTGCTACTGGCTACACTGGAGTCCTCTGCGATAAAGGTACGTCTACTGACATGTATCGATGTTCAACTGATGTTCACGTTCAGCGTTATTCTATAATTCAACCAAATTATAGGATCATTTCAAAAGGTGGCCTTAAGATAATTGTTTAGAAATTATTTTCGAAGAATTGATAACGTATTATGATCAAGTTTAGCTAAGTAAAAATCATAGTAACCATATAATTGTGATGTCTTATCTCTAAAATAAAGAAGCTGTACGATGAAAAAATTAAAACTGAAGCACTCTTCACAATTTAAGTTGAGTTGTGTCACACATGGCCTAATGCACATTTTGTAATGACTAGCATTGAATCGAATTTGATCAAGAATTTCTTACTGAAACAATGCCATGTAAGAACTCGGATTAGCAAAATATATTGAAATATGTGGGGAAATTAGGCATATTTTATTAATTACAGACGAATATTAACGAAAAACATAAAACAAGTTTCAGTTCAGAGCATGTAATATTCAGAAGTGATATTTGAAGGGGATGTTTGATGAGGGCGAGGAATTGATCCTACGGTCAGTGTTGAAAAGTTGAAGAATTGTCATCTCGCTCTTGTAACAATATTGGTAGGGGTCGGGAAAGTCATTGTATTATAATGCGTTCGAAAGTAGACTGTTCGTTGTAAGATGGTGAAATACACAAAATTGTCATGATTCTATTCTCTGGTTATATTTTCAGTTGCACTGTGTTCGACCAACCCATGTCAAAACGGTGGCTCGTGTACCGATGCAAATGGAGAAGGTACTTGTGCCTGTGCTACTGGCTACACTGGAGTCCTCTGCGACAAAGGTATGTCTACTGATTTGTATCGATGTTCAACTGATGTTCACGTTCAGCGTTATTCTATAATTCAACGAAATTATAGTATGACTTTCAAAAGGTGGATTTAAGATAATTGTTCAGAAATTATTTTCGAAGAATTGATAACGTATTATGATCAAGTTTAGCTAAGTAAAAATCATAGTAACCGTACATAATTGTGATGTCTTATCTCTAAAATAAAGAAGCTGTACGATGAAAAAATGAAAACTGAAGCACTACTTCACAATTTAAGTTGAGTTGTGTCACTCATGGCCTAGTGCACATTTTGTAATGACTAGCATTGAATCGAATTTGATCAAGAAATTCTTACTGAAACAATGCCATGTATGAACTCTGATTAGCAAAATATATTGAAATATGTGGGGAAATTAAGCATGTTGTATTAATTACAGACGAATATTAACAAAAAACATAAAACAAGTTACACGTTTTTCAAACGAGACATCCTATATTGATATAGGAAATATTACTTGGAAATCAGAAGTCAACGATAGAAGAATAAAATCACGATGACAATTTTACTTGATACACATTGCAAAGAGTGACAAACGTAATGGTTTCGATGAAAAGACATTGACTTCAATAGAATAATGAATAGGTAGAACAGTTGTTTAATGTGGACGTGAAAAGAGCCCGGAAGATGTTCGTTCCTATAATTTGAAATTGTGAACATATGTACGCAAATGAAAAATGTGGAATAATGTTAATTGTATTGTGTTTGAAGAAACACGATTGATTAAGTACTGCTTGC
>BSQZ01000119.1:875000-895000 GCA_033239005.1 Lamellibrachia satsuma | reverse complement strand
ACTTTATGTTGGACGAAATCACGTTGGTGTGTGTGTGTGTGTGTGTGAGCGCGCGCGCGTGCGTGCGTGTGTGTGGATTTCACTGCAAATGGTCTTTCTAAATAGTGCAAAATAGACGTATCTCGTAATAATAATATACAAACTACTTCTATTGCGCTAAAATCCTCGGGAGACCCAAGCTCGACAGGGCACCAAAACAAACGGGGTTAAGCAATTCATAATCGATTAGCAGTTCCAGTTGGATTGGTACTCTGGGGAGTTATGGAAGATAAGCAAGTTTAAACCGATGGGTTTTTAGTTTATAGCGAAATGTTGCTATATTTCGTACAGACTTAACACTAACAGGGAGTGAGTTCAACAGAGTCGGTCCAGCAACTGAAAAACCTCTAATTCCGACATTTGTCTTAACGCAGGAAAAAACAAGTAGATTATAATTAGATGATCGAATCTGTCTGAGCTATCTTGCAGGAGTGAGCAGTGAATGCAAATATGTTGGTCGCTTGGATGAAAGTGCTTGATAGACAACTATACAGATCTTTGAAATAATGCGATATCAGATAGGGAGCCAATGCAATGATATAAGAAGTGTTAATGAATGAGAGAAGCGAGGAGACCGGGTAACTACCCTTAACAAACAATTTGGGCACGTAGAAGTGTCAATATGTCATTGAGAGCAATATTATGATAAAGGGAATTGCAATAATCAAGTCTACTGCTAACAAGAGCAGTTTATGCTACAGCACAATACATATACCCGCGAATACGAGAAGGTCATGAATATGATAAAAGCAGCAATGACAAGTTTGTGAAATATGCTAAGATTTTAATTATTATCAAAGGTATCTCTTAAATGCCGTGCTGAGACGACCGGATTTAAATTCTGGCTTCCACTTATTGGTTGAAATGTTCATCAAGTTGATGAATAATAAATGGATCGCAATCACTTCACAAAACTACTGATTTACTTACTCAACGTTTCTGCTGCCGTTGACAGTCATCATCAGGAATTCAGACACAACCCGTTTTTCTTGTGTTCCCCAGTCGGCTTGGCAAGCAAGCCATCCCATACGTCGGTATCAAAACTTGTCTTGATCCATAATTGGAGACGCCTCAGTCGTCTTCTTATAACATAATCTAATGTCTCTATCATCAACACCCGTATCAGCGAAACACTGGATATCATCAAGAAATGACCAAACGACGACTCAGAACTTAAATTACGGACAAACCTAAATTTGTGACACAACGAAGCTGCTAACATTCATCGTCACAACTACATATTATAGCTTCAGGAGCACGATGTATCAGCAAAAATTTGGCACAGCAATCCCTGTGTCACCTGTTATAGCAAATATCTTTATGGAATGGCTGTTGCAGCAAGCTATTCTCACAGCACCTGTACCATCAATTTAAATCATTGATTTAAATCATGGTTTAAATCACTCCAAATGTTTTTTTTAAATTATTGATTTATTATTATTTTTTTTTTACTTATATTTATATGAATATATATGAATTTAACACAAATAAATTGTTTACAAGCATCGAGATCAACAAAGTTTTGTGCGTTTTTTAATACAAAAGCACAAATATTTTATGACGTTGTTTATACCAGATTTTTTTATTAAAAAAATCCGACTTAAATGAAACAAATTTGTTTGATCTTTTTTTAAATCATGATTTTTTTTCAACCCTGCCCACATGTATATAGCCAGGTTATCATTTATACAGCTGAGTGAACTGTGGCAATGTATGGTAAACGAAATTGCCAAAACTACAAAATGGCAGCAAGACGAATCCCACTGTGCCACCGCGCCACACTAGATGTTTCTTTGAGAGGTTAAATCTATGATGGTAATGGTTTTCCCGGTTTCCCAGTGTGAGAAATTAGAAAGTGTTCAGCGCTATATCCACTTTATTCCCTTGCGTTCCACTGAACTTTTCTTGAAACTACATGATATGAAAACTAGACCATACAATATGTTGTTTTATTGCATGTCACTTCGTTTAAGTGAGCAATGATTGATCGTCCTCTTGGGTGCAGCACTAACATAAAAGAGAGAATTTGGCGTCAAAGTCCTGGTAAACTAACATTTGTCTGTCACAAACATGATGACTTTTCCCCATGTATGATTTCACGCCCTCAACCAGTATCCCTATTTTACAATTCGTAGTGAGTCTGTAATTACCTTTTATGCACGATCTGCGCAGTAATATGTATAAAACATCATTCTTCGAGCCACTGCGTCAATGTGGGCAGAACTATGGGTTGGATTCAGTGTATTTTCTGCCTATAAGAACTTGTCAAACGTATCCTGAACTACCGAATCCTAAGTTACCATTAGAGTGATAACGCGATGTACATATCAATATATACAAACGAATTACAAGAATGTGCATACAAATATAAGTTTCGACATTGATACAAAGATATAGGTGAATTCTATTTGATGTAAATCAAATTATACATTATTATTTTTTAAATGTATGACTACTATCTGATTATCTTGAGTTACCATAGGACAGCTGACATAGTAATGTGTTATTGTGTTCTTCTATCCATACTACTTATTTTGTAGATTGCACGATTTCTCTATGTGTGAAATTAGAAAGTTAGAGCTTCAGATCATGTATGTTTAACTTACATTCAAATAACACAATGTTGAAGTATGGGCATTATCATATTGATGCTCCTTTGTGCAGAGGCAGGGTTGTGATTACCACTTGTTTTTCTTTGTGTCGATTTTGTTCACGCTAATATTTGTTTAGAAGCTTGTTACCTTGAAAGGTTTGCACTTAGCACTTCCTAATTGAAATGAAGTAAATAGTAGTAATGCTTTCTGATGCATAATCTATGTTATGTTGCTAGTCTTACAGGTGTGCACCACTTAAGTTTGGTACATGTGTGTGACTAATATTGTGCAGATCTATTAGAATACCAATATAACACAATGTAATTTACTTCCTTTTTCAGATGCTCTCTCAACTATATGTATGAATGTTTTGTAATAAAAATTGTCTGATTGTCTAATACAATGTGTATATATATATATATATATATATATATATATATATATATATATATATATATATATATATATATATATATAAATATATATATATATATATATATATATATATATATATATATATATATATATATATATATATATATATATATATATATATATATATATATATATATATATATATATATATATATATACAGATGCTGACCAGTGTGAAAGCAATCCATGTCAAAATGATGCCACATGCCAAGACAGCTACCAACAGTACACGTGTCGGTGCAAGAGCGGCTACAGTGGTACACTCTGTCAAATAGGTAGGTTCAACAATGTCCTGCTTGAAAAACTGTATCAACAGCAACAATTAAGTTTAGTGCCTTTGCACTACCGTCAAAGCAGCAGGAATATCCGAATAATTAGTGTTCATGAATTTGTACAAAGTGATTTCAATTATTGGTAAGAGATGATATAGGTACAACTAATTACTAATTCAGACTGACCAATTTTTAGTAAGAACAGTGCACACGTGCGTTTCGGACAGATGACAGTTCATTTCTTCACTTTCCCCAGTTCAAATTGTTTACATTTACATAACTATTGTTAATTTAGAGTAAACGATGATATAAAATATTTTAAAAACATAAAAAGTACCCCTTGGTGGCAGACATGTTCATTCCAACGCCATCTCGAATTCTCTAGGAAGCATTCAGCCACGCTATGATTACTGCACGAAGATTATTCATTCTAATGTCCACCTCTGTTTGTAGCCAGGCACTCGAAGATTTAATAAACTGGCGACGTGGAGTGACCATATTGCCAAATTGCAGGAAGAGGATTTTAAACAGAGTTCTCTCGAAGAGTAGATTAGTTTTAGATATACCATATTTTTTTTAATATACCATATATGAATATTTAAATACACCATATATATATATATATATATATATATATATATATATATATATATATATATATATATATATATATATATATATTTATATATATATGGTGTATCTAAATGACTAAAATTTGTGGGTCACGGTACGTAGTGGTTAGAACGCCGGACATTTAGTCATTTATATATATATATATATATATATATATATATATATATATATATATATAAATGGGTAGTATTATATATGTATATATAATAATAAATATGTATATATATATATATATATATATATATATATATATATATATATATATATATATATATATATATATATATATATATATATATATATATATATATATATATATATATATATATATATATATATATATATATTTATGTAAAGAAACATGTATTTATATATTGCAAGGACTGCTTGAAAATATGAAGACGGCAATTGAAGACTAAACAGTTTATTATTGTTAAATATGATATACAATACAAAGATAGATTAAGTTGAAGGTTTTCAGACACGAATGTTGGCTTAACTCGAACAGTGGATAGGGAAGAGTTATTATTTGTGGATGTGAAAACGACCTGAGATATTCAATGTAGAATTATAATGTTTGGCTATACGACTGCAACTTGAACATTTTCCAAGAAGAATAATGCTATCATGTCTTTGCAAGCACGGTATTGGTGGTACTTGTGATACTACTTGGACACTGTAGTGATACAACTAACTGTTTATTATTTTGTAGACATTGACGAGTGTGCCAGCAGCCCATGTCACAATGCTGGTACTTGCACTGATATAGTGAATGGATACACTTGCGCCTGTGCGGCCGGTTACAGTGGTGACAACTGCCAGACAGGTTTGTTTAGACGCGATTGTATTGTTGTGCCACAAAACAGTCTTGTAAATATGATAACGGCGATTTTAAGAAGATGACACTTACACCTGATATGCATTGCAAATCGATATTATTGTGAAAGTGTTCACCCACATATATTGGCTTCAAGCGAATATTAATAGGAAGAAGGAGTTATTATTGATATATGGTGTGAAAACGACATGTCAGTTGTTAAGTGCTATAAATATGTTATTCCGTGTGGAACTACTTGGAAACTGTAGTGATACAGGTCATTGTTTTGTAGACATTAACGAGTGTGCCAGCAGCCCGTGTCACAATGCTGGTACTTGCACTGATTTAGTGCACGGATACATTTGTGACTGTGCTGATGGTTACAATGGTGACAACTGCGAAACAGGTATGTCTACTAATTTGCATTGTCTTGCCACAACATTTTCCAGTATGTGAGCAGCAATCTATATTTCAAATATATCATATGATTGCGTATACAATTCGGCTGCGTGTATAATTGTTTTGTTTTTTATTCTTACAAAATGCCCATTCTCTAGACATTGTAATTGGACAGTTGCTCTCTTGATAACAATATTAAATACAATTAAGGACATACATTATCCAAGAAACATCCATCTATGCTTTGGTACTATTCAACTTTCGAAAACGTTGACGGAATGCTATCAGCTATTGTAACTAATGTGTTACAACGCCTAGGCCTTGTATTAGATAACTTGGATCAGTCGTAGAAAAGACGCATGACGTTGTGAAAAAATTTCCCAACTTGTTCGCATAGCAATTCTGCCTTAAACAAGTTTTTGTATACTTGCAAAAATAGGCTACCACCGCACAGGGTAACTAGGTAGATTGAAAGTAACTGTCATAATAACAATAATTCAAAAAAGTTCAGTATGCGCAACATTATAAAAAAATCCACCTGTGCCTTCGTACTTGGCGATGTCAGTCACTGGTATAGTGAACGGACACACTTGTGGTGACTGTGCTGCTGGCAACAATGGTAAAAACTACGAAACAGGTATGTCTACATAATTATTATTTGTAATATGCACGAATTTCGAGTACATTAAACAACTTATAGTGCATATATATTATACGATGGCGTCTTAATGTGTTCATTTCCATGATGCTATTTGCTTGATAAAAAGTTATTTTAAATTTAACTTTGGCATTATTTCGTAAATTGGATTAACGATTTTTACATTTTCCTTAATGTGCATTCCTTGGACAATATTGGTAAGGAGTAACATTCAACATTGTTTTGTACGAATACCTACATATGTTAACCTTGATACTAAAGAGCAGTACGTAAATATGACACTAGAAAAAAGTTGATGAGAGCATGCAGTTTTGTAAATATAATGTATCCTACTATTCTAGCAAGGATTGATTGGATATATGAAAAAAATAACAAATAGCTTATGAACATTAAGCATAGTTACTATACAATACAAAGAGAGTTTAACTAGAAGGTTTTAATGTAAGGTTATGTGCTGGCATGGAACCAATAAGAGGTAGAGCTAGTTATTTCTACTTTATGTGAATACTAACTGCAATATACGTCCAGTGGTCGAATTCAATGTGTGGGCATGTGACTGAAACAAACCAAATGTGCCAGAAGAATAATGTTATCATGGTTGAACAAGGATGTTATCTGCTGTAACGTGTGCTACTACATTAAAACTTTCATGATGGTGTTAATTATTCGCCATGTTGTAGACATCGACGAGTGTGCCAGCAGCCCATGTCATAATGCTGGTATTTGCAATGATATAGTGAACAGATACACTTGCCTCTGTTCGGCTGGTTACAATGGTGACAACTGCGAAACAGGTATGTCTCATATTTATAATATTGTGCTTACCGAATTTCCAGTAATAATAACAATAATAATAATACATTTTATTTCATATAGCGCCAATCCAATGTTATATTGTTCGTGGCGCAACATGTACAAGACAATTGTAAGTAGTTTTCTAAACTTGCTAAAATAATTTTAACCATTTCTACAACTAGTATGCAGCTACTTTAAATGAATAAAATATATATGTATGCTATGTAATTAACACATAATATTACGCGTATATGAATATATAAGTTAATGTTTTTTTAATGCATAATACTAAAACGTAATAAAGATAAATAAATATATAAAGTAGAAAAATAAATTAGTAAAATAAATACAGTAATTAAATAACTATTCTAAAACATAAATTTTAGTTACAGCTCACTAGGATTGATACAGAAAATATAAATACATGTGTGTGTGTGTGTGCGTGCGTCGTGCACACACACACACACACACACACACACACACACACACACACACACACACACACACACACACACACACACACACACACACACACACACACACACACACACACACACACACACACACACACACACACACACACACACACACACACACACACACACACACACACACACACACACACACACACACACACACACACACACACACACACACACACACACACACACACACACACACACACACACACACACACACACACACACACACACACACACACACACACACACACACACACACACACACACACACACACACACACACACACACACACACACACACACACACACACACACACACACACACACACACACACACACACACACACACACACACACACACACACACACACACACACACACACACACACACACACACACACACACACACACACACACACACACACACACACACACACACACACACACACACACACACACACACACACACACACACACACACACACACACACACACACACACACACACACACACACACACACACACACACACACACACACACACACACACACACACACACACACACACACACACACACACACACACACACACACACACACACACACACACACACACACACACACACACACACACACACACACACACACACACACACACACACACACACACACACACACACACACACACACATGTATGTAAGTTGTGTTCGATGACACATCACGAATGACTACTCGCTGAGTCCAATTCTGCATATAAGATTGCAACCAGCCAAGCGCTTTGCCCATGACGACACCAAGGTTACGAACAGTTCGTGACGCAATAATTGTGACATCACCTACGCGTATTACACTGCTGTCAACGAGCGCAGCTGCATTCCTGGGTACCACAGGGTGATATTCCGTTTTATTGTCATTCATGCACAGGCATCCACTGTTTCACAACATCCACACAATCTTCCATACGTAGCAGCGTAGTAGCCAAAGCTGTCGCGGTTAGATCAAAGTGGCAGTACAATTGCAGATCATCCGCGTAATGATAAAACGAAAGTCCATGTGCTCTGATTATATCGCCGATGGGTTGGACGTACAGCGAGAATAGCAATGGTCCATGCACCGAACCCTGCGGGACACCCGATGTCAAACATGTTGTGTTCGATGACGCATCACGAATGACTACTCGCTGAGTCCGATTCTGCCAAGCTAAGCGCCTTGCCCACAATGCCATAACGCAAGCGTAGCCGCTGAATCAATATCGTGTTATTGATTATATCAAAGGCACTAAAGTCGATGAGCACAAGTGCTGTACCTTGTCTGTTATCCATCGCGACTTTCATGGCATTTGTAACACATAACAATGCGGTTTCAGTTGTATGATTTTTCCGGTAAGCTGATTGAAAACAATCCCGAATTAGCTGATCGCAAATATGACAGATGATCCTTCGGGCAATAACTTTCTCGATGACTTTGGATAGATGACTTAGATTGCTAACAGGACGGTAGTTGTTCAGTGTGTCCTTATCGAGTGATGGTTTCTTTAGCAATGGCCGAACAATTGCCTGCTTCAGCAGCCCAGGCATAACTGCATTCACTAGAGAGGCGTTTGTAATGCATGTGTCGATAGGCATAGAGTCTATGTTATCCTTCAGTTGTTTAGTGGAAGTGGATCAAGTGCGCACGTCTTATCTGTGTTGGCGAGAATAGACGCTATCTCGGCTGTATTAGTAGGCTCGAACACTTCGAGAGAGTCACTAAAACGAGGTGTCTCGTCGACTGAATGATCTACGGCAGTGTGACAATGCAAGCTATTAAGCAGCTTCTCAATCTTCTCTGCATCTCCTTTACCGGGCATCTGCTATATCCGCATCGTACAAGGGGTGGGGAATGTTGTTTCGAGTGCGTACACTGCGCCACGGAGCGAGTTTATCGAAACACATCGTTAAGTTGTTGTTATACATCCTCACCAGTTCTTCCACCTGCTGATCTTTACCACACGTTCTCATATCTACACATACATACTCTATTTCACTTTTGAGTGCAACGTTGTCAGTGTTCCGGAAATTCCGTTTTGCTGTCATCACAAAAGGTCTTGCCAAGGCACTGATTGCAATTTCAATTCGATGGTGATCTGACACAGAGTCTGGAATAACTGTAACGGAGGAGATTAAGTTGTTATCACTACTACTAACCACCAGATCTAGAATATGATCACTGGGGTGCGTTGGCGAAAGTACATGTTGTGTCAGGTTGAACGATTCTAGTAGATTGCGTAGTGGTTCTGATTTAGCTTCGTTGTCAAAGTGTACATTGAAATCCCGTGCAATGGTGGGCACAACGTATATGGCTACTTCAGTGAATAAGTGTTCTAGTTCGATATAAAATTCCGATATTAATCCGGATGACTTGCTGGACACGGGGGGTGGTAGACAACTCATATGTTGTATTTCACACAGTGCGGGTTAATGATCTGAAGACGGAGTAGGTCCATGGTCGTAAAACACAATTTCGGTTGCAACTTTGTCTTGTATGTGTTGCGATGCACAATTGCAACTCCACCGCCACGACCAGATGCACGCGCAACATGTTGGAAAGTATGTCCTGGCGGAGTTACCTCGGCGATTGTCGCATCATCACCATTCTTACTTAGCCATGTCTCTGTGATGGCAAGCACATCCCATTTGTGTTCAGCGATGTGCTCATTTATAATTGTAGCTTTATGTCGTATTGATTGTGCATTAATCAAAGCCAAATGTGTATTGGATTTCACCTCACAGTTTTTGAGCATTACGTGTACGAGATTGGCACCATTGACGCAAGGCGGCTTGGCAGCAGGTGTCTGTCTTGTTGATACAATGGTATGAATAGGATGGCGCAAGCGTGTTCCTCCACGACACCCCCACGGGTGGGCTGGTGCAACGCCACACCAGCGTTGCAGGCAGCTCTCCAGGCTACATTGTCCAACCGAAATGATCTGCTGGGTCGCAGACAATGCAGTCATTCAGTAGTGAGTAGTTCCATGGAAGGGTGGTCATGGCATACATTGTTCTAGCAGCTTTGGTCATGGCTGACCGCATTAGCATGGCGGTAAAACAGGTACACTCCAGAATATAGTCACAACAACAGGTACACACCAGAATATAGTCACAACAACAGGTACACACCAGAATATAGTAACAAAAACAACACACTTGCTGATACACGCAGTCCGATATGATCTTGGCACACTCATAAAACTGTATGTAAAGAGAGAACTCTGTAAAATACTTAAAACTTGTAATAATCCACATCAAAGGGAGAGCCTTTTGACAGATGCAGCCACTAGGCGCAAACTAGACCACACCCAAGTCATAAACATTAACTTACATATCAAATATATTATACGATGGCGTGTACAGTTTGTTTTAATGTGTTTATTTTTATGATGATATTTGCTTGATAAAAAATAATTTTTAATTTAACTTTGGCATGATTTAATCAATTGGATTTGCGATTTTTTATTTTTCTTAATATTCGACATTGTTTTTAAGAATACATATTTGAATTAATATTAATGCTAAACAGCAGTAGGTAAATAGGTCACACACAATATGTTGATGAGAGCATGCAGTTTTGTAAATATAATGTCCCATACTGTTCTGGGAAGGATTGCTTGGATATATGACTAAAAAATAAATAGCTTATGAACACTAGACCTGATATACAATACAAAGGCAATCTAACTTGTAGGTTTTGACACAAGGTTATTTCCTGATATGGAATCAATAATAGATAGAAGTAGTTATTTCGTTATGTTAATACAACCTGCCATATACGTCCAGTGCTTGAAATTAATGTGTGGGCATATGACTGAGACAAAAACATAATATGTTTTTGATAAAATTCTTCTTGCACATATTATGTGCAAGAAGAATGTTATCATGGCTGAGGAGGGATGTTATCCGCTGTAATGTGTACTACTGCAATAAAACTTTGATGATATTGTTAAATGTTCACCATATTGTAGACATCGACGAGTGTGCCAGCAACCCTTGTCACAATGCTGGTACTTGCACTGACATAGTGAACGGATACACCTGCCACTGTTCGGCTGGTTACACTGGTGAACACTGCAAAATAGGTATGTCTACATATTTATGATGTTGTGCCGCACAAATTTCGAGTACATATACATTAACTTATAAATCAAATATATCATACGATGGCATGTACAGTATTATCTTATTGTGTTCATTATTATGATGCTAATCGCTTGATTAAAATCATTTTATATTTATCTTTGGCTTTATTTTGTCAATTGGATTGCCTTTTTTTTATTTTCCTTGATATACATTCCTTATACAATATTTGTAAGGCGAAACATTCGACATTGTTTTTTTAGAATACATATATGAATTAATGTTGATGCTAAATTGCAGCACGTAAATATATCACACACAAAAAGAGCATGCAATTTGGTAAATATAATGTCCCGTACTGTTCTAGCAAGGATTGCTTGGATTTATGACTAAAAAATAAATAGCTTATGACCACTAAACCTGATATACAATACAAAGGTAGTTATTATTTCGTCATGTGAATACAACCTGCCATATATGTCCTGTGCTCGAATTCAATGTGTGGGCATATGACTGAAACAAAAACAAATGTGCAAGAAGAATAATATTATCCTGGTTAAGACAGGGTGTTATATGCTGTAATGTGTGCCACTACATTAAAACTTAATTGATATGATTAAATGTTCGCCATATTGTAGATATCGATGAGTGTGCCAGCAGCCCATGTCACAATGCTGGTACTTGCACTGATATAATAAATGGATACACGTGCGCCTGTGTTGCTGGTTACACTGGTGTTAACTGCGAAACAGGTATGTCTACATGTGTGTATAGTGTATCCACCTTTACATGGTAATTTATATAATGATTTACGCACAATCCTGTAGGATTGTCTGTTTAAGTTGAGTCATGTATTGGATCGCATTAACGATATTGGGAGTTCAAGCATTATTTCGTCATTTGGCTTGAATTATGTTCTATGTTCCCTTGAGAGCACTTGAAAGGAAAACGATTTAACTTTTGTTTTGGTAAGAATACTTTATATCAGACGGGTCAAGAAAATGTATAGAAAGTTAGGTAACAACGAACAAAAATACATGATTTATATTAGATAACAATAAAATATAGGTCACCAGAGAAAGTCGACGAGCGACTGCAGAAAATGTTCGTTTCATTTAAAGTGTTCGGACAGACGTTTTTTCGTCCGCTAAACAGCTTAGCGCATCCTGGCCTGGCCATGTCCACGGCTGTGTTGGCGCCCGATTGAGTGGCTTGGTTTTCCCATCTCAGCACTTATCTTTTGACGGACACTCTTTGTGTCCCTCCATCGTGGACATACTGCGATCAATGTGTTATCAGCTATGTTATAGCAACACGACCGATACCACAAAACATCCCCGGTGAAGACGGATGACCCTTTCACCGTGAAACTTTGTGTGAAAATAATCCGGGAAATTGTCAGTATCTGTCGTGCATCAAATTCTGCTTTTGCAGCAATCACGTGACCGAATATGCTCATTAGTTGGGTTATTGGTTAGATGCTTGGATCCATTCGTACTTACATCCAAAAAGTGTATTGTCTACCTACAGATATTAGCTCGTCAACATAGGGAAACACTTATTTCTTCAAACCATTGAAAAACCGTGGTTCTAGTTGTTATGGTGTATAATGCATTTCAAAATAAATGGAAATTTTCGGGATTGTCCTGTTTTTTGAGCACACAATATTTTCCAAATGCTCATTGTCAAACAGATATGTACTTATATGATACATTTCCGTTTCAATAGCCCACATTTAAATAAGCCTTAGCTTCCGTTAGTATTGGTTCTTGTTGTGAGCGTGTGTGTATATGTTGATTTAGCTAAGGTGATAAGTATCGGTACACGTACTAAACGGATCGATTGCGTTTGTCCACAAGATCGATTGCGTTTGTCACATACTTTTCAACTTTTCCTGCACAATTCCATTTCACATTATTATATGCGTATCTTATTCAAAGTACAATAAAAAAACATCGAAGTAGTTAACATCATTTGGGTCTGTCCGTCTATGATTGATGAAATGCTGCTGCCAGAGGATTTTCTAGAAGCTAAATATGAGATTCTTGATGCAATATATGTGTCTATGTATATGTGTAATTGTAGGCTGTGTAGTTCGAAGTGTCTAAGCATGGTCGATACCCTCATGCCTTGACCGGTAGTCGCTAATGATGTAACGTATGTATGTGTCTTTCTTTATATTGCAGATATTGATGAATGTTCTAGCAGTCCCTGCCAGAATTATGGAACATGCGTTGATAAAGTCAACGAATTCTCTTGTACTTGTACCGCTGATATATACAATGGCAAACAGTGTGAAAAACGTGAGTTAATAATTACGTAATTCTTTGTCAGACACCCATACGACTTGATTGTGTGTGCGTGCATGCGCGCGCGTGCGTGCGTGTGTATGTGTCAATGTATGTGCGAGTTTTTCCATATTCATGTGTATTTTGCGTATACGTGATACAACAATGCTGACAGAACATAACATACAATTGTGAAAGTATTTATACAATAACGCATTAAATGACGACACGTTCGGTTACCTTTTTCATAAAATATATCATTACAGAAAACTAATTACAGTTTGTATATATTGAACTCAAAGGAGCAATGTACCAATCTTGTTTAGTTATGATGTCTGCAGTGTGTGCTATGGTGTTTGCATTATGCGTTTATATGTTATATATTGTAATGTATCCAATACTAAAAATATCCATACGTGTATATACCTATGGTAATAAGTTGACTTGATTGTTTCAGTTATAAGGTATCGACTTTACCAGTATGGCTCAGGCCATGCAGACATGAAACTCAACGATGACGACTACAAATCATGTGACCACAAACAGAAGTTCTGTTCCAGCGGCTTCATAAAGATTCCTCTGATGCAGGTGTTCGACTCGCAGTTCAAAACCATCAAGGTAATGAGATATTAATTTAATTAGAGCAATAATGGTCCAGGAGAAGGGATACACTCTATTGAGCCCTTCTCACGTCTGTTATCAAGTCATCTCGGTTCAATACCTCCTTGTTGTTTTATCAACGATGACATGCCTCGTTTTTTGCGCGAATTCAAGTAGGTTAAGCATGACATAAGGATTACTTCTAAAACGTCATTATAAAAAATTATGTCATCTTTTGCATTAATCGTGAATACATGTTGAATATTATAACGCAATTAGTTAAAGCCGTGCAAAAATATTTTCAGTAAATGTTATAGTAGAATTCTTCAAATCAATCAGCCATCAAGGTACGTTTGTTTGTATCATCAGATTATGGTATGTAGCATAATCTATATTTATTCTAGCACATTACCGTCCAAATGTGTTTTAATGAACCACAACTTTATTATTTTATTCGATCATAACATGTGTATGGATGTATATCAGCATTGAATGTAAACACGACATTTGAGTAGAAACATTCAAATTAAACATATAGCGCTCTAATTATATTAACACATTATGGTTCATTCAAACCCATTTGGGATGTCACAGTGTTAGAATGTACACAGTTGATACTATATTGGCCATTGTATACGTGTTTTCATATTGTGTGTTCACAAAGCTGATAGAAGTACATATAAATGACGGAACTAATGAACTATCGTTGGGCAAAAAAACGTGTGGTTGAACATTTTATTTATCTATGTCAGATCACCACCAACGGCTATGTTACAATGGGTACATCGTACGAAAGCAGAACGCCAACTAAGTTCGAAGACATGTTGAGTGCCTCAAAGAAAGAAGCTGTCGCAAAATCAGGATTTGCTATGTTCGCTCCATTGTGGACAGACGCCGACGCACGTCATGGTGACGTGTTCTATCATGTGTATAACCGAGCTACTAAAGATGTGTCTGACAACAACAAGGCGAGGGCGAGACATGCCATGACGATGGCTGCTGAAGACGTGAGGCAGTTCGGAGGACTCTCAGATGTAGATCCCTCCTGGGTGATGGTGATCACATGGATAGACATGTTACCTCGCGCGTCATACAACCCACCACACGACCAGGTGAAGTAATGAATGAATGGATCTTTATTTTCAAAAACAATAATATACAAACATAATACGATGTCATTACAGCATTATTACATAACAATAAAATTGTCAACAAACGTTATTGATACTGATACTAATAAATTGCGTGCATTAAAAACAGTACCTGCATTGATAATATGGGTAAGGGTATTTATGACACTTAAAGTAGACAATTATATTGATGATGATTCCACTGCTGTTGATGGGTTGAAGATGATGATGATTAATATTACTCTCATGTCCACCATGACGTTATGACCGTGGTCACGACCGTAACCCAGATGACGACAACAACAAAGTAACGAAGACAAACATAGTTCATGTGTGTTGTAGCATTTCCGGTATGAATGTCATTAATGTAACGTTGCATAAATAACTCAAACAGTTTATGAATTAAAACTTATACCACAATTCACTCGCTTCTTTTGGTTACATACTCAGTTTATTTGCCCATATGACAATCTGCTTTCACTGTTTTGTTTTTAGCCAAACACCTTCCAACTTGTCATCATATATGATGCCTCGCGCTGGTCGACTTTTGTAATTTTCTCATATGAAGAGACTGGTTGGGACACAGCGCTCACATCACGAGGTAGCATGATTGGATATCATGTGACGCAATATGGAAACCCCATCTCAGAGACAATTGGTGTGTCAGGAAAACCATTTTCGTTCAGGATGGCTCTACTTCAGGGTAACACTGGTGAGTTGATTGAATATTGACTAATGTGTCTCTCGTGAAATCAACAATTTTACCATATTGTAATTCGTTTTATTTATTATCTCCATGTGTATTGTTGGTGTTATTAATCACTTATTTGGTTCCCGCTCTCAAGGTATGGCTATCTCTCACACGGCCTAATCGTAAAAGGCGTATGTTTATAAAGTTGAGAACGTTGCAGTGTTTCTACTACTACTGTACTGTACTGTACTGTACTGTACTGTACTGTACTATTGGAAAGCCATACATACGTAAATTGTCATATTTCATAAATGTTGAATACGTCTGTGAGCTGTTGCTAGGGCACAACGGACACGGCAATGTTTTATTATATTCACCTTGTATTGTATGATGCCATAAATGTTGTTTGTGTTCTGTAATATATACTGACTGGCAATAACCAGTATAGCTATAATACATGCGATACATGCATCTACGTACACATCTACTTTGGGAATTTTTCAGGTCAGACAGGACGGTATTTGTATCGCGTGGCATCTGGCAAAAACATTGTCAACTATGAACAAAAATGTGAAGACTGGTATTACAACCAGAACCTGCAGTATCTGTTTCTCCAAATTATCACCACACTGTCATGTCCCTGTGATCGAAGGCTAGCAAGATTTGACAGACGATGGAAAAAGGACAGATACCCTTCATTTTCTGGGTCACCAATGACATGCTACTATCAAAGGAATATGCGCGTCACAAGAGCCACTCAGGTACACTTGTCCTGCATTATATATAGAGCATTTATCACTGCAACATATCAACCATTGGTGAATATCTTTGCCAATACCTTTTTTCTATATTGTTTCTCTATTTTGAAGACATATTGTTATTGAAAACATATTGTTATTATTATATTACATGTAAATGTGTTGACGATTGTAACATTGCGCGTGTGTGTGCGTGATTGCTTGCTTGTGTAATAATACATATTGTGTTTTGTGTTAATATTAATGGTTTTTGCTGCATAATAATCATTACCATGACTCTAATAATATAATTGGACTCCAATAACATCATCGTGAACAGCCAACAGGAATAAGCATTCTGCATGACTCAACTGATCATTGCCTCATAAGATGCCACTAAGATAATAATGGACAAGGACTATCAGACTGACCTCCTAGTATTGGATTTTTCGAAGGCATTTGACGCTGCACCTCGTGCTCAACTTACCATATAGCTCGCATATTACGGTATCAATACTGGTGCTACCAACTAGATTGGGAACTGGTTGACTGATAGAAGACAGGGGTAGTGGTCGATGGAGAGTCGTCCTATTATGTTAGTGGTGTTTGTAGTGTGGTGTACCCCAGCGTACTGGAAGTGGCCCACTTCTGTTCCTGTTGTACATCAGCGACTTAGGAGAGGGCGTCTCCTCGGATATTAGGTTCTTTTTTGGTGACTGCACTGTATTCCGATGAGGCTGGTTTATTGGCCGAAAACGTGGCAGATACATTTCAACGTAAAAGATTTTGAATTATGCACGTCACCACTATACCCAGTCAATGGAAACAGCTTGAGAGAAGTGCTCAAAATAAAAATATAGAACGTTCATATTTCACACGTGTCTCCCAAAGCTAACCGAGTATTGGGTTTGTCCAGAGAAATACATACAATTGAACCAAGAAGTCCGCTTACTTCAGCTTGGTTCGTCCATATATCGAGTACGTATGGAAACTAAGCATGACATCCGTACGCACAGCCAACATTTAAAGAAATCGACAAAGTATTAGCACGTACCGTTATAAGGTTTACAAAGAACAACAACAGTTAGGAAAGTAGTGTCACTGAGACGATGAATGAGCTGAATGGGAATCCTTAGTGTGCCGGTGATGAATCAGTGACACATCATTGCATGGAAAGACAGCTTTTCTAGACCATCGTGTTCGGGCAAATAGCAATACACGATGTCACGTCATTGTCATTCATTCAAGTGCCGGCCAGGACACTGGTTTATGCCAACAGAATTTTCAATAGAATTATGCAGAACTGAAATACTCCCAGAAACTGTTGTTTCTGCAGCCACTGTGGGCACTTTTGAAAGTAGATTGTGCGTGCATTTAAAATTCCCTGTAATGTTTTGGCATTCGACCTCACAGTGGCATAATAATCTTCACCTACTACATAGACGTGTTAGTAGTCCAGTTCCGCAAAATTTCATTTTGTTTTTTGTATTTTGTTCTGTTGCAGTATTGTTGTTATGATGAATGGGGTTCTCTCATCATTAGTGAAGATGGTGCCGCGGGCCACATGTTCGCCTACCATCCTAAATTCTTCAAGAACATGCATGAGAAATACGACCTGGAGCCGAAGAAGTGGTGTTGTTCCTACACTGACAACTGCTTCTTATACCTTTGCGCAAGACCAATTGACTATTGCTGGGATTATATTGCTCCTTGTATTGGTGAGTAGTGGATAATATTAAATTGCTGATTAGAAACAAATTATCTCAGAACACAATCAGCCATGTTGGTAAAATTTAGGGCACGGTGTTTAACTAAATATTAAAATGTCGGTGGCAACTATGGTAAAATTATTAAATTAAAATTAAGCTTATGTTTACATAATGTACCGAGAGAGAGAGAGAGAGAGAGAGAGAGAGCTTAGAGATAAAGATGTATTTATTTTGGCCAAACAACACGTACAATAATGTCGAGTACAAATCAGCAATTTAAGCTAATTATTTACAGCGTCAAAAAAACAAATTAACTAAACAAATACGTTGGTCAAGGAGACCATTACTAAGACCAGTCTGGTCGCTATCGTGAGGCTGCATTTGCAAACATTAAGCATGCGTCGTATTATTCAATCAGACACGTACACATATACGTATATATGTTTAAGTGCATACACACCAACACACACACACACACACACGCACGCACGCACCCACGCACGCACACGCTCGCACACACAAACATAATATATGCATAATATACATACATATATGCAATATAATTTGGAATTAACTTAGGCTACGGTGAATCATGTTAATTGACGTTCAGACATGTTGTGTATGAATAATTGAAATATTTTGCGCAGTCGGGTTAATTATGGAATGAGTACTTTTGTCGAAATCTTAGTAAGAATTTATTATTATCGTTAGATCGGATAACATGTGAAAATGTGAACGACCCTGCGTCATAGCATATACAGGCGGAGTACTTTGTATATATTTTCCACTGGGCCCAGTCAAGAATGATTTTACAGTTTGTCCGTTGATTTCATCAAAACAAAATAGCACATTTGCACAAACGAGTATGTCATAGTGGATGTTACATAGGTTTGATTTTTGGCGAATTTATTCAGAAGTGAGAAGAGAACAGCCATTGAATTGAGGAAGGAGTTTAAGAGAAACTGTCAGAACATCTGTAAAACCAAACACCAAACATAGTCACCATCCACTGTCAGTGTGTGAATTTGTTTAACTTTATATTTAATTTTTTTCTGTGCAGGTTGGTTCTTTGGCGACCCCCACATCCGCACATTGGATGGACTCGAGTACACATTCAATGGACTTGGAGAATATACACTCATTGCGACAACTGACAAAAACTTCACCCTCCAGGGCCGCACATCGCGGGCTCTTGATGGCAACGGGACGGAGATGCAGGCGACGGTGTTCAGTGCATTCGCTGCACAGGATTCAGACTCTGACAGGTTCCACGTACAGATGAACAACACTCGAAATGGTGAGAACGTATGCCATCAAAATTAAGAGCAGTACATAGTTATGTGACACTGTGCTTTGGTCATTGTTCGATTTTCTGTAACGTAAGTAACTATCGTCTCCTTTGTGACATCGTCATAATTTAGACACACATATAAAAAACATTACATCACAAACTGAATCACTTTATGCTATTTACCATTACTGTTACATTAATATACAAATAAACATGATACCCCTTCTTTGTATGACATGTTTAAACATTACAATGTCAGATGTGATACAGAGCAATTAGCAAAGCAGACATGTGCCGGTAACTGATTGTGGACACGAGA
>BSQZ01000119.1:837500-872500 GCA_033239005.1 Lamellibrachia satsuma | reverse complement strand
TTAAATGTAAGAATCAATGTAAATAATGTGCTACTGTATGTGTCACATTCATCGAAACAGCGTTGTTGGAATATTTCAGCTAATCGTAGTCCAGTAATCACTGTCAATGCTGCGCTGAATGCGACGATTGGCAAGGAAGCAACACTGACCGTAACAACATCAGATAAGGACGGCGACGCAGTCACACTGAGCCTACAATCGGAGCTTCCGTCTGGTGCAAACTTCAACACAGAGACAGGGATCTTTACTTGGACACCAAGCAGCATGGAGGCCATCAACATATCGTAATGAAGCTTATGACTGGCGCGTTATGCTACAGCAAAACACTGCTATTAGCCAAAAATACTTCAAGACACCGACTACAAACATCACGCTTTTGCATTATCGCACGCGTTGCTCTTTGACACGCCGATGAAAAGGTGCACTACTAATATCACTGTTTTTGTCATGTCGTTTTGCAATACGCTATACGCTATTCGGTCGTTTGATGTTATTCGTCCTGCTTCAAAGTAGAGTTATACGTATGCCAAGAAGTACCTGAATCTGGGTTTTAAAAGAGAGAAAATGTGAGGAACTTCGAATAGTGTGTACTTAGTCAAACTTAATTAAATCTTGTACAGTTATTCAGGTAAATTTACAATCCTAATGTGACATAGCTCAGCTGCATGGATAGCCACTTATAAATTGTATTGACAAATTAAGTTGTTCGACCTATGTTAACTTGTAATTTGTCGGAGGTGGCACGTCGACTACAAAGGTAAAGCTAATATTCACTGTATATGTTGTAATCACTGGTAATAAATAGCACACATGCATATGTTGCTAACGAACCTTTGATGGAATAATCTTAGTTGCACACAATATGCAGCTTCGTTTAGAGGTCGTGTGGCACCCACTGCAGTGGGGCTCGGTGTCGTTGCTTCAGTTCACTCAACTGTAAATGAGTACCTGGCTATAGACAATAGTGAATATGGGAACAAATAGTCTTCTGCAGTATAATCAATGATGCTGAATGTTTTCAGAGGATTGGGTAACGCGCTACATAACACCGCACATTTACGTTACCTAACAATAACAATAATAATTTAATTAAATGCACCAGTTCATGCTATGTGGCTAGTCGCTGTAGATGATATGGATATAAACAGTAATATCGCCAACGTAACAAATGATAATGCCTTTACTTACTAATGTCTTACCAGGTCTGAACAAAAATACAAATGTTTGATGGTTTAGAAATAATTTGTTCCAGTGATGCTTCCTGTTATTATAGTTGTAATTAATGTTACTACCCTCGGCGTTATGCAGTTGTCGCGGGTGTGTTATTGATAGTTCTAATTGTCATTTTCATACATAATAATTGCCATATCTGCTAATTCTGACAGTTTCAGCGCAAATGATTCCAAAGGTGCTGTGGCACCAACAACATTCGTCAAGGTCAATCTATGCAACTGCTCTGAAAATGGCGAGTGTCTCTTCGGTGAACCGGCGGAAGGCCAGATTTCTGGATCCACTTTTCGAATTGTTGCATGTAAATGCAATATTGGATATACAGGTATAACAAAGGTTCCCTACACTTTAGCTTGATCACATATCAATAGATATCGACTGTTCTTGTTCACTGTCTAATGCTGCTTTTAAAAAATTACAATTATCTGTAGTCATGCATTTCACGATGAGTCCGATTGAAGTAGTCGTATTCTAAATACCTCCAGGCTTATATTCTAAAAACGATAATTTGAATTACACAGTAATCATAGTACTATCAAACAGTCTCACTGGTATTACAGATTGTATAGAAAATGAAAATTCCATCATTTAAGACTAAATTGGTTCAATATTGCCCATGTCGATGATGACGTCCCACTTGTGTACATTCCTTGGTTACATGTTCTGTTTGCCTGCACCCGTGTCTAGGCAAAGTATAATGCAAATATAGGCATGGGTGTATAAACATATCAAGTATTTCCAAATGTATAGCACGTATGTATAGACACCTGTAATATCCAGTACCAATATGTTTGCAGGCAGTAGTTGTGCTGATGATGTAGATGGGTGCGAAGACAATCCTTGCACAGTGGGCACCAACTGTACTGATCTGATGCCAACTCAACAGGTGGCGCAGAACAAGGCTTTTCAATGTAGCGACTGCCCCGGTGGATACATTGATGATGACGGAATCTGTGTTGGTTCGTATGGGCACTTATCACACTGAATATACTTGAATGTTTAACATTAAATCTGGGAAGAACAGTTTCTACATTCGCTGAATGCTTGATGCCATATTTAAAAACGATGGTTATGATTTCAGATCGTGTAATTTTAACACATATACATTTGCATATATAGTAAAATATATTCATTCACAATTTCACGATATTTCAAGTTGATCAAGATATCAAACCATCGAACTGGAGCAGTCAAAAGAGCCATAGTTTGTATCCTGGCCAGTTTCACCTGCTAGGTGTCACTATTCCAGATAAATGAGTAAAGGGCTACAGAGAGGCTTGGCTGAAGACACGGGCATTATGTGAACGAATAGATTACATATAATAATTTCAGCCAGACTGAATAAGTGTCTGAAGTTGTGCAAGAGAACTGGGGTAAATGTTAAGTCGCATGGAGTTTACAGGATTGCTATATGGACAGTATTTGCATTTACATTTGCAACATGATTATCACGTTGTTGCATTCAAGGAGCCATATAGAAGATACACAATCGATATAATTCATGTTGTAATGTCTTTAATGGAACAACCCTCTCCCAACAAAGTAGAATCAGGTATATATATATATATATATATACACACACACCTGTTTCTGTGTGTGTGTGTGTGTGTGTGTGTGTGTGAGTGAGTGTGAGTGTGAGTGTGAGTGTGAGTGTGAGTGTGTGTGTGTGTGTGTACCTGTGTGTGTCATCCCTGCTTAATGCATTCCTGACAGTCTGCTAATGTGTCAGTGGCATGTTGTGCTTGCAGATATAGACGAATGCAACAATCAAACATACACGTGCACAGAGCTTCAGTTGTGCATTAACACGCCTGGTACATTCATTTGTACATGCAAGAAAGGATACAGGATGACAAATGGAACATGTCAAGGTATCTGATATAATGCATTTAGTATACTGCTATGAATGTCATCAGATATCACTAGTACCCGTATATTAGTTCTTATTGGTAGCATAACTAATCATAAAAACGATGATTATTTTCACTTGAAATATTGAACACCTGCAACATATTAGTTAACCTGTATTTATTGGTAATACAAAATGTATTAACTGCACACTTGTAGTCATGAAATCAGACAAAGGGACACATTTATGAAGGTAGTAATCCATGTGTAGGTATATGCAAATTGAATTAATACAGACTAGAAACAAAATTGCCATTCTGTCTCGGGTCATTGTCCACTGTTTGGATGCTGATATAAATGTTGAAAATTAAATCTACTATTCGTATAACATGTTATTTTGAATTGATCATGTTATGTGATATTGTTTTTTTTACTCCAGACATTGATGAATGTGCTGAAAAATCGTCTGGCTGTGAACAGAATTGTGCTAACAACGAAGGCAGTTTCACATGTTCTTGCAGTGGAGGATACACTCTGAACGACGACGGTGTAACTTGCATACAAGGTTAGTTTGTTCAATACTGCGTGTTTGTATTTTCCTTAAATTTTCGTTTGTGTTGAATGCATGTAGTTGCGTTACTTTCTAATTGGTCATGACATATGTCACAAAATACTTAATAATATAGTAAACCCCCTCATACGAAATTATAATGGCAAAAAAATAAGCAACACAATGCTGACATTCTACCCGAAACCCCATGAATGATTGTTTTGGGAGCAGGTTTTAACGTTTGCTTTGTTTTAGATCCTACACTTGGCGACCTATGCCAGAACGCAACCTTAGGTTGTCAGCACGGTTGTCGTTTGAAGAATGGGACAACTGATCAAGTTGAATGTTTCTGCAATGACGGTTTCCAGTCTGACACCGCATCTTGCAATGGCAAGTTGAATATTTAAGCCATATTTAGGCACAACAAAACATCAAGTAATTTTAGAAATAACGACGCAATGAGGTACAAAACAAGAAGAATGCCTTTATGTGTGTGTTGTACGAGAAAACTGCAAATAATCATAAACAACCAACGACTCGACGTGCTCACAAAATGTTTATATTGTGTAGATATCAACGAATGTACGATGGATACACATAAATGCCAGACGAAGTGTATTAACACAGACGGCAGCTACAATTGTTCGTGCAATGACGGGTACTTGCTGAATGCGGATAAGCGAACATGCAGACGTGAGTATATGCATTATTCCGAATATTAATGACGCTTTTAATGCATCAGCTGCACGTTCAAACATGTGTTAATATCAGTTAACCACACACGTATTGGTTGCCCTTGGTGGCACATATATCCTGTTACTACTGCCATATTAACTATTCAATTATTAGTGCAGTTTTGATATAATATAGCTAATAGGCACTATTTAAAAAGTGGGCGTTCTTGCAAGTCATCACCTACCAAATCTGCCTAAATCATAGACAAACACGGCTTATTGTGTTTCTAGTAGCAATGCATTCACTGTACGATGATTAGTTATGCCCACATACTCATGTATGTTTATATATTAGTTACATTGTATGATAGTGTCCTTCCCTCCTCACTAGAAAATCGATGTGTATAAACAAGTAATAATTCCTGATATCACCTGTTCACTTGCAGCATGTCCGGCTGGCCAGTGGGGCGCACAGTGTGTGAAGTTGTGTAACTGTAAGACCCCAGATACGACGTGTAACCCTACCACTGGATGTGAAGAGTGTCCGAGTGGATACGACGGTGGAGATTGTTCCAAAGACATGAATGAGTGTGACAAGTACCCTTGTGACTCTCACAGCACCTGTGTCAACACTCCAGGCACATTCAGATGTGACTGTGAAGACGGATACACCCAAACCAATGCCACAACATGCAAGGGTAGGTGACCTGTGAGTTTATAATATCGTGTTGAATATGGCGAGAAAATGCCGTCTGCACAAACGCAAGGGAGTAAATGTAAATACAGTGAAACTTTTCTTAAGCGACTCGCCAACGGATGGTCGAAACGCTATCTCTTGTTGCAGGTGGTCGCTCAATGCAAGTAATTTAACATTAACATGTGAGACCATTCGTTAGAGATGAGTTGGCTGTAGTTTTGTTGATAAAAGGTGCTCGCTTGAGCAGGTTTGACTGTCTCTACATATAAAAAGGTGCTCGCTTGAGCAGGTTTGACTGTCTCTACATAGCAGTATTCTATAATTGCTGTTACTACGTTTTGTTTCTGTTCTTTTGGCCTTCTTGCATTCTGAGTATTAGTAAGTCCATATGACAATGTATTTACAAGAACTTTGATAACTGAAGGTGCACAAACACTTCAAATAAATGTAAACTGTTATCGGTCTGTCCCATTGAAAACAAACCCATGAAGAAACAAGCAACAAAACACCTATGCTATATAGGCTGGGACTGGGCATAAATCCTATTAAAGTTTTACAACTTTTCTTCCAGTATTTGATTTACAGTATTTTACATTATATTTTAGGTATTGATGTATTCAGATCAAGCTTCCCGGAAGCACATCTATCCCACTCAGATACCTACATTTGGGAATAGTAGATACTGTTTTATTAGAGAGAACGGGAAGACGAATTTCTGTTGAACGAAACCTCCATCTGTTCAAATTGGTGCATTCATCCTCAACGGCAGCCCCACGCGGTGGGCCGGGAACTAGCCTAACGTTGTGAGAGCGTGTGTGATATTGTCATTATCATATCGTGTTCCAGAGTTTGACGAATGTGAGAGTGATCCATGCCAGAATGGAGGATCTTGTCAAGATGGAAGCAAGAAATACTCGTGTACTTGTCCTGCTGGATACACCAGTGACAACTGTGAAACAGGTATGTGATATTGCTAAATATCTTTTATATATATATATATATATATATATATATATATATATATATATATATATATATATATATATATATATATATATATATATTATATATTATATATGCTGCGTGTATGTGTGTGTGTGTGTGTGTGTGTGTGTTTGTGTGCGTGCGTGCGTGCGTGTATTTACTAGGTCAACTAAAATTAAAGCAGTCAGTTGGTTATTAAGTTTGTAAGGAATAAAGTGAGCATTACGTGTTACCATTTCAGATGTCGACGAATGTGGCTCTTCGCCCTGTCAAAATGGTGCAACATGTGTTGACCTTGTGAACAAGTATCGCTGCACATGCTTGCGTGGTTTTACCGGTGTCAACTGCGAAACAGGTGAGAATAACATTGGAAGCTACAAGATTGATGATTGACTATTTTTAGGTAATATTGGTTTTGTTTGAGACATTATAATGTAATTAGTATGGATACATGTTTAATTATTTGTACAGCTCATTTCCTTGTAGGAGTACATTTCTTTATAGGAGTAATATCTACTGAAAGTCTGTGATATCATTGTAAAATTGTTTTGTCACTCTCTGTGTCAGCCATTTCACACAGTTTGCGATAGATGTTCTGAACTTTCTCATGTTGCACAATTGGAGAACGTTAGCTTTGCTTTTATATATGTTACATATTTCTTAGTGCGCTGCTTGTACGTTTTGTTTATTTATTTTGTGTATGATGATAAGGATGTTATAATATGAACTATCTAACACACATCACAAAAGAAACCCTACTTATTGACGAAGTGCAGTCAAACTTATTGTGCTCGTCAGTGACGAAATGATGTCAAATTTCAGATGCATGCTAACTATGTGATACAAAGCGTGCATCCGTGCATAGAATGTAGGCAGAACTGCAGCACATTTTAGGTCTATCTCAAGGGAACTGATATATTATTATTCACTTGCTATCAGTTGTGCATTGTACGTTGTGTTAATGCACGGCTAAGGTAATATTGGTTAATGCAATATACATGTATGTCTTCATCCCTCTCTGTCCCTTGGGGTGTGGGAACCACATCGCTGAATTTAATTGTGATGCATAATAGATATATACAAATACTTTCTGATCCATGAACATACTTGTGTATTGAAGCAACCGTACACATGACTAATTATTATAAATACCACAATCATATCTATTATTTGTTCGTAGCTAAAGGTGAATATACATAATGTGTATTTAAGCTTGTTATTAATATTCATCACAGATTACGACGACTGCAGCAGCAACCCGTGCATGAGTGGAGCAACTTGCCAGGACGGAAGCGACAGCTACACGTGTCAGTGTCCACCTGGCTACAGTGGCACCAGTTGTGAAACAGGTAAACTGTTACATAGCATAGTGTGAATTTTATGTTGATATAATAGTAGGCCATATTATGTATAAAAAACAGGCATACATTCTTTACCTTACATATTTATGTAATATTTTGTTGGTGCACTTTGCTGATAGTTTCTCAATAGGAAAATGTCATTATAACATTGTTAAAGCGCCTCGCTTTGTTTCAGACATTGACGAATGCAACAGCACCCCTTGCATGAATGGTGCCACGTGTTCAGACGATGTGAATGGCTACTCATGTAACTGTACATCTGGATATGTAGGAGACTACTGTGAAACTGGTCAGTATTTATGTTATTACCTGTCACATAATACAGTCTGTGTTGCCTATACGTATTCAAAACATTGTTTATATTCATGTCGTGTTATAATAAATACTTATTATCCAGTTTGACAGCTTGTCCACGGTCCCTCGATCCGACCGTGATTAACCTTTGCATGAATATCATCGTGTTTCTTTACATTTCAAATGTTGGTGACTCAGTCACACACATAATTTCATTGTAAACTCGCGTTGTTCTTGTATTATTTTTTTATTTCAAATAACAAAATTAAACATGTTATAAAATAACGTGCTAAGATCTGGATCCGATCTATGTGTTTAACAATTATCTTTGACTTAATCATGGATCCCTCCGTCATCCCGGTCAACTCGGAAACAATCTCCAAAGCGTACGACCCGTCCAGGTCCGGCAACAGTTAATGTTGTATTCAACGTTGAACTTTCACACTGTGTTCTACATCGAATCAAAGTGTGAAGACGACGTTTGCACGTTGGGCTAAATAATACTGCAAGTGCATGAAGTTGTTTGTTTTTTGAGAAGGGTGCTAAAGTGACAAAATGTGTATGTTGATTGTAATAAATATATATATATATCACAGATTACGACTTGTGCATTATGGTGTCTTTTAAGCTTGTTAATAATATAAATCACAGATTACGACGACTGCAGCAGCAACCCATGCATGAATGGAGCGACCTGCAATGACGGTATCGACAGCTACACGTGTCAATGTCTGCCTGGCTACAGTGGCTCTATTTGTGAAACAGGTAAACTGAGATTGAAGCAATAGTTCTTTTTCCATAGTCGTGTGATTATTGTTATATACTGTGTGTTCTTTGAACAACACGTGTGGGGCACCTACTTTAGTGAACTAGTGTTCTTGATGCTTGGCACTTTATTGATAGCTTTCAATAGGTAGATTCCATTATGCAATTGTTTCGTTCTTTTTACAGACAATGACGAATGTATCAGTGCCCCCTGCTTGAATGGTGCCACGTGTTCAGACCATGTGAACGGCTACTCATGTAAATGTTCAGCTGGATATGAAGGCGACAGCTGTGATACTGGTCAATACTTATGTTATTATTTGTCACATATAGCTTTTAATTTTCTTTCTGTGTTCCCTTTTTTTGTTCATAACGTTGTACATGGAGATTTGATCCGAAATTCCAATTTTTAGAACAAATTATGAGTAAACCACGTGATATTCCTAATTTTAGTTGCACATGGTTAGTTTTTATTTAATTATATAGGTTCATAGCCCCATGACCATGACTTTTGTTTTACATTAATGTATATACATAAAGTTTATGCTTACACGTTGTTGTCCTATAGAAGTGAAATTATGTAAACGAAAAAGGTTGTGCTGCCTATTTTTCCAATGATTGTGTAAGTTTTGCTTAGATTAAAATTAAATATATTAATTATTATGAAGAGTCACTTTCTGCCCCGGTTTGACACCTGATTCACGGTCCCTTTGTCTGACAGCCATAACTCATTTCAACGTGTTCAATATACAACTACTTTTGTAAATATTATCAAAGTTTTATTTTAAATTGGACAATATTTACAAAAATATGTGTGTTTATTTTTGGCAAGCGTAACATATCAGCTCTACAAATTATCATGCGTGTTGCTTATTAAAGCGAAGTTGTTTTGACATTAATTGTAATTTGTTTTATTATTTTAAGAAATAGCAACAACTTCGGGTGAAGGAAAGACAACAATACCAGCAAACACAAAGACTGATGGAGGTGATAATGTAATGGAAACAACCGACAAACCAGGATCAACCAGTACGGAAGGTGGCAATGAATATACGGATGAAACTAAGTCAGCAAGTTTGGAATCAACTGCACTTCCAATAACGACAACTATCGCAAGCAAACCAGGTAAGCTGTTGTGTTTTGGGAAGTGGAATTAATGTCATAACATTCTTCAAAAGAAAATAAGCATAAATAAATAATATAATTGCCCTAATATACGTTCCACACAAACCAGAAGTCGTGTCAATTTAACGATGTTGTCGTTTGTGCAACTAGGTTTGTCAAAACATAGTTTTTATTTGCAAGGATTCGTCGGACCGTTCTGTATATTCATTTCCATTGATGTTTCGCATAACCCACCATTCAGTATTTCATCCAAGTTTGGTATGTACACTTCTCTCGAGAGTACCGCTGAACGGTTAGAGGAATTGTTGGCGATGTACAACACCGACCTCACTGACTACCTAAACAAAGGCGCCCCGTGGCGCAACGTGAGTATAAGAGACAATGCACCACATTGGTACGTCGCTGACATTGATGATACCAGGGAGAAACGAAGCAGAAACTGGAGAATGTGCGAAGGAGAACTTAACTAGAAATTCATCGGCAATTATATGCCACCACCCGCGATGAATGCACTGCAGTGATATCTGCACACAAAACGTAATAGAATCAAGACCGTTTAAAATAGGCAGACAACAAAATCATCTTTCGTCTACTGAGATACTTTGATGGCTACCACATACTGCAATATCCCAAATTCCAATTGACTGCTCAAGGATGTGAACTATTTTCGCATTTCATCAGTGATAAGTTCGAAAGTGTTTTCTGGTCTGCAGTGCTGCGTCACCATGGATGAACAAATGTTTCACGGACTCTATATATGTGTTCGATCCAATTACAGACGCAGAAATCACAACGATTTTTGGTACTACTGACAAAACGTGCGTGCCATATCCTCTACCTGCTATTCACGTACAGGACAACATCAAGAGTATCGTGTCCATCATCACACTGATTACACGTTTCTCTCGATGAGGTAGTCATGCCAAGTGCGCATAAGAATGCAATTATTCGCTCATTGCTGAAAAAGCTATCACTCAACAGAAACATCCTGACCAACTATCGACCAGTGGGTAACCTTACACAAGCTTCCAAGGTCATTGAGAAAGTAAACGCGCGTAGGATAATTGCAAACATTTCCGATCCGACCTGCTTAACTGCATTCAGTCGGCGTATCAAAAAAAAACATTCGACTGAAACCGCGCTACTATACGCTACAAGTGCCATAAAAAGCCACTGACAATAAACAAGGAACAATACTGGTTCTCGTTGATTTTATTGCGGCATTCGACATAATCAACCACGACATCTTGATTAGGCGATTACGGCTGTGATACGGCTTTATTGACAACGCGCATTCGATCTCATATCAATCATGTTCTACAGGGAACGAACGCGTGGTCAATGCCATCATCACATCGCGGCTAGACTACTGCAATTCACTCATATACGGCACGTCTGTAAGCAACGTTGTGTGTCTGCAGCGAATGCACAACTCGGCTGTCAGACTGATTTTGTGTCATCCACGTAGTGAGAGTGCCATGCCCCTGTTGCGTGATCTTCACTGGCTACCCGTTGAGTGAACTCATGCAAGAGCAACGCGCTCTGCTAACAGCCACATGTATCTAGGCTCGGGTGGCTGCGCAGTCCCAATGGAAGACGTTACCTAACCATGTTAAGACCTCTGACACTTTCCCAATTTCAAATATCGCTTAAAGACTAATTTCTTTCGTACAACATTTAGCATCCAGACGATCGAAAACTGTAGTTCTCTGCTAGGCATAGTTTAATTATGACAATCTTCCACAATGTTATTTACCAATATTAAGAAAACCTCAATTTTACTATTTAATATATTACTATATAAATATATTTTATTACTTATCATAATTATTTATGTACTTATATTTATCTATATATTTTATTCATCATTGCTTTATAATTATTGTGATATCTTTATTTTACAATAATTTGTATTACTAGTAACATTTTAATATGTTTATTTATTTAGTAATTGTAGACTATTTTATTGTGCTATATTTTTTATTTCTTATTAGTAACAGTATTTTAATATATTTATTTGTTTAGTTAGGAATTCTAGACTATTTTATTAATCCTTAATTTGTGAAGTGCCGCAAACATCTCTGGGATCTGGCGCTAAAACCAAATAAAATAGTATAATTATAACGTGCTAGCATAATTGTGTTCCAATTAACATGTAGCTTATTCTACCATTCTTCCTCATCAACATGCAATGGGAACAATCTTAAGGTCGGTTAAATTAAATATGTGATGTATCCGGTTTTGTTCTGTTGGTGTGGAAGTCACTTAACTTCTTGAAGCTATGAATACACATTACTAATGTATCCTTCAAACTATGCATGACCGCGTATTCAAGTTGAAATACATGTATTTCTGTACTCGTTGATACTGCAAAAACTGATCTGATTCATAGATTAATCAGTAATTATCGCCACACACATGATACGATCCTTTGCTAAGAAGGACGAGGCGCTCTCGCACTAATGTACACACCCATATACTGCATCAGTTGTATTTAATATGATATCAACGCCTCTTAATAAATCGGATATTATTTATAGCATGAACTATTTTTGCTGTCAACTAATTGTCATGAATTGTTTGACTTATTCAGCATATTAAGTTTCCTTGGCGTGCTATGTAGTATACCTTATTTTTTATCCCTGATTTCACTTGTTTTGGCTATAATCAGATATAGCAACAACACCAGGTGTAGAAACAACAACACTACCACCAAACGCCAACACTGACGGTGACAACAATGCAGCGGAAACAACCACAAAACAACATAATACACGCATTTCAGGTGGAACCGTAGTTGAAGAAACATCAGTGAAATCGGAAACAACAGCACTGCCAACAACGACAACACCACCAACAACGACAACGAAACCACCCGTGATCCCTCCAACTGAGCAGGCTAGAGTTGAGGTCAGCATAAAGCTGACAAAGAAGAATTACACGAAAGATCTGGAAGATAAAAAGTCAGAATCATACAAAGAACTGAAGGCTGATGTTGTGACGACGGTAATAAATACTTATTAAAATAGCAACGTCATAAGTATGGGTTGAGCTATATAAAATATAGCTTCATGTGTGCGTACCTGCATGTGAATTTGAGATAACACCCAGTATTGGTAATGGCATAATTTTACAATATAATGCAAATGTCAAGAAACATAGTATGTATGCTTACACATATGTGTGCATATTTCGAAAGAGTAATAACAAAGTTGTCGTATAATAGTTAAACTTACTTTTGACTACGTACAGATAGTTGTACATATCAGTGAACGGTTATAAAGAGACAAACAGCAAAACGTGTAGCAAACATGACATTTAGGAAAGTGAAGCCCTTTTGGAATATGTAGACCGTGCACACACTAAATGACTGGTCCAACAATTCAACCCAATTTGATTCACATGGTACATTTCTGTTATACATTTGTATAAACTGTAAAACAATTCAGTAACGGAATATTATGTCCCTGACGTATGTTCATGTTAATTTTCAGCTCACTGATGTTCTCACTGAAGAATTAGGTGAAGGCAACTTCGACATTGTTGATGTCACTTTCAGGTATTACGATATATGTCATTTTAACGACAAATGCTTTTTAATTTATGAAAGTAATAGCAGTAGGCAAATAAATGAGGTCAATATGACTTAAACGATTTGAAACGTGCATAACTGCTGTCAGATATAACTAAGATAGAGCGCGTCCATATCGTTATATGTGTGTGTGCGTGCGTGCGTGCGTGCGTGCGTGCGTGCGTGCGTGCGTGCGTGCGTGCGTGCGTGCGAATGTAGGTACTACTTGGTGCACAAGTCTGCAAATGTGATTGCAAACGAGTGTTAGCGTGCATAATGGAAACATGCTTGACATCTGACAATACTGATCAAAGTTGAGACTCATCCATCACTGTTTGTGTTGTAGCAAGGGCAGCATAGTGGTTAACTACGAACTGGCTGTGAAGAAGACGGCAGCCGCAGAAACTCTGAACACCATAGTACAGACAGTTAAGAAGGCCACAAGTAGTGGCTCTTTTGGAAATTTCACCATAGATCCTAAATCCATCAAGGCGACGAGTGAGTTATTCATGTGGCTTTCTTTTTAATCCAGATGTGGCCGTTTTGTCAATATATCCACCGGCTTTCTCAAACTGTTCAATGCACCTTAATGTATGGTTAAGCGGCAACATGTTGACATGGTTATCAGCGTCTTTATCTACTGTGTGCTTTCACTGAAAGCAGTAAGAATAACATCACACTGACTTGCATAGTTAGCTTAATTACAAAAAAAAGTGTAAGACATAATTCATGTGGTCATTATGTTTTAACACAATAGTTTGAAGTAATAGGTCAGCAGTGTGTAAATAATAAATTAGCTACATTTGTATTATTGAACAGTAAATGTATATACCCGGTATGTAAATAATATCATAACTTCAGTCACTTTTGCATGCGATCCAAATCCATACTACCCAGTCTTTCACCATTATCCATTCACCGGGACAGTCATAGGGTTCCACTTCCACAAAGTCTCCGCCAGCTTTGTGTGTCTTCTGCTGTGCGTGTTCGGGTCGGTGAGCAGTGCCCAGTCGCTTTTTGATCAATTATAATTCTATTTGAAACTGCATGATCGAAATTGCATACTATGGAATGCTATGTCATTGCAGAGACTGACCTGTTCAGTCACTACGGACGATTCAGCATCACAAACCGACAGTACAATGCCAAGCTTGCAGAGACCTCGTCTCCAATACATATGGCCATGTCTGCTGAAATCGCTACAGTGGTATGTATTCACAATATAGCAGGACACAAATCTCACCACAGTTTGTCTACGTGTTATACGATTTATTTTTGTCGTGTTGCATTGAATTAAATTACGTATTATATTGATACTCTTATTTGTTCATTTAACAATGAAAAGCGGTAATGGGGCATAGTGCTATACAGGTTAGTCGGTTTCTGCCTTTAGTAAAATCAAGGAAAGAAATAGTCATTAATTCAGTACGATTAGAACTTGCATGTACTGTACTGATTTTTTCGTAAAGATGCAACATCTGATCGTGTGTTATTGTACAATCATTTCCCTCTTTGACACATGCATAAATACTTATAATAGTACTGTTATAATATTACTGCTATTGCCCTTCATTTAGCTCAGTTAAAAAATACACACAAATGGCATTTTTTTCTGTTTAGGTGCGTGAAGTGTTTAGCACTTCATTCATCGGCGTCAGTGGATTTACATTCAGGTACGTCAGCGCGTGTGTTCACCCAAGCTGCCTGAGTATCTTATACTTGTGTTTGTGTGACTGAGTAACCCAGTTAGTCGTTTGTAATTGTTGACAATGTGGCGCGCAGGGTTGACTGAATAACTTTTATTTTTACTTGAGTAAAAGTAGCTTGTAAAAGAAACTACTTTAGTAAAAAAATAAAAGTACTTTTCAAAAGTACTTAAAGTAAAAAGTACATTTATTTTCAAGCGAGTATTAAAATTGTTTTATTTAAGAATGAAAAACACAACAGCAACATATTCACGACTAAACGTCTAACACCTAAATTCCCTGCACCACACACATATTCAGTGATCTCCAATGTCCATGGCAGGAGGCACTGCTCTGGCAATATGTGCAACATCATTGTGGTAGCTGACTCACCAAAAGGGGTCATTATCAACATATTGACATTGACAATGTGTTTGTGTCTTTCCGAATGTACTTGTCGGGTTAAAAATAAGTAGGGGGTCGTAAGTGCAAACTAATATGACGGAGCAACTAATGTTGTTAAAATGTTACTATATTACGCAAACTAGATAGTATATAATGGTTGTTGGAATCGTGATAGTTTTTATATTAAATACACATATGTGTAGTTGGAATAACATTGTTTTCTCTGTTATTGTCATTACAGCAAAGGCAGCGTCGTTGTGGACTATCAGTTGGTGCTGAAGACGCAATACACACCGGCGGATCTGATACGTATAATGAAGGACCACATTGGAAACCACAATGGAATGTTGGGGCCGTTCGCGGTCAGTTCAGACAGCGTAATGTTTTCGGGTAAGTTTATTTTTCATTTTCATGGTATGACATATGTTTGGTGTCATTTAACACATCCGCATATCATTGTTCCAAAATAACCAGAATTGATTGCAAAAACATCCACATATGATCTCACAGAGAGGCCTACTGTAAAACTGACCACAATTATTATTGTTAAGTAGTTGTGCAGTACATACAACTGGATGTACTGTTTCCACAATGTTTGTGTTATTAAGGGGATATTATTTTTTTGCAATAAAAAGGAGATGTGGTAGAACATGTCATTATTTAAAAATAAAACAAGTATTTAAACTGAAGAAATATATATACCTTGCACAAACTGCCTTTTATTTAATTAAAATAACAATGATTTATCGTATTATACACGATGACGCTTACATTCTTATACTGTTGTTTTTTCAGCCACGCCATTGGATAAACCAGGTACACATTTGTATTACATAATATTTGTTGACGACGTATTTCTATTCGGTGTATAGTTAGTACGAAGGACAAGGCTATCAGCATGAGAAATGTGTTAGCGAGAACTGAATATGAGGCCGTATTCATCACAAGAGTTTTAGCCAGATAATGTATACACCATGCCGTGCATGCACATGTAATGCACATGTTCAAGTCACACTATGATTATTTAATATACAGTGAAACCTCAAACACAACTATATCTTGATTTCCAATGTGCTTTATTCTGATTTGTCTGTCCGGTGGTTATTGTGAATATTATAAATAATTAAGGACTAGGACAGAGTATGGTGGATTGAATACTGGCATGATCATTAGGCAGGGTTCTATTGTATGTGTAACATTAATGTTTTCGATTGACTGTTAAGATACTTGGTATTCACACTCACTAACTATCACGAAGTTATCCTGTTATGTCAAACTAAACAAATAGTTGTGTAAAATGTGCGTAACGGGTACTTACACAGGGTTGTTGCTAGGACATTCACTGATAATTATATCACTGCATCACGTATTCATTGTGACACAGGAAAGTGACACTGGAAATAATAAACATGTTATAGATTTGTCATATATTGGTTTAATGCCTCCACGATAGGCACTGGTTTCAATTCAAATTACGTGTAATACTATTTGTAAGGGAATACATATATTATATTTTATACCGAGTTATATTACACCATGCCAAATGTAAATATCGTAACCAGCCAGACAAACGTTGTCTTCGTTGTTGCAATACTCCACTATTTTGTCAGATTATAATTACGTAATAGGAAAATAGTATACCTGATTCTTTGACCGCCATTTAATGTTTCAAACATTTAACGTTCTTCTCTTGATATTGCAGGAGTCCCAGCACTGTTGCCGATCGTCCTGGGCACCGTAATTGGTATTGTGTTCGTCGTCATGACCGTGCTCGTCATCATCCTCATTGTGAAGAAGATGAAGAAAGCCAGAGCTATACCTAACACCGGCACGGAGAGAGAGACAGGCCTTCGCGGTTATGGCTCTGCCTACCCTAAGGCCGAAATGTTCTGGCAGAGCCGCGGTGACTCAATGAGAGCGCGCCCAGAGGACCACCACGACACGGATGACGCTCGTCAGATGAACGTAATCAGCAAGGCGATGAGGCACTTCTCAAACATCGTAAGTACTAATGCAACAAGCGTTCGTTGTGGCGTACAAGCAGTGGGTCCAACTATGCTTCTGACATCGCCTCGGACAGTGGCTATAGGCGTGGCATCTTCATATGTGTATCAATAGAAGCACACTGCGCGCGGTGGCGTTATATTAAATTATCGCACTCTCAATCGATAAAACGCGGGATCGAATCCTCTTGTTGTCATTTCGAAACTTTTGCAATTCCGTTTACTCCACGTTGTCTCAGTTCGCTGTGTAAATGAGTAGCTAGTGGTGGATATATGAACGAGTAGTCTTCGCGCAGTAATTGCTGCGTGGCTGTATGCTTCCCGGAGAAATCGCCTTGGTGTTGGAACGAACAATTCTGCCATGAAATGAAGCATAAAGTGTTTTAACCAGTCTTAAGGACTGGACGCCATACTATATACGAATATATCTGTTTACTCCAACATCAGAACAAATATGTTTATATGGGTTTTGGGAACGATACCGTTGGAGATATGAGTCAGGGATATTTTCGTTGTACTGGCATGCACACTAGGTATAAATGATAAACGGCTTTTCGTATATCTCCAGGAAGACACGGGAAAACAGGGGTTAATGAAGTTTCGAAACGGTATTGTCAGTTCAGTTGCCAGAGCGGTGCTCTATCGCCGATCTGCCGAGCCCCGATTACGTTCGCGGTTAACCTTGGCCCCTGCTTGTTTTGTGTTCATGCTTCGGGACAATAACGTTAATGGTAATGCATTCCTTAAAAATACCAGCTAAAGCAGAAATGTCAAGAAGATATCAATTTATGTTATCACCATAGTAGTAGTTACAATCGCCAATGTACATCCATTTACTTTTGAAGGACTGGAGCATCGTTCGCAATTTCGCTAGTCGTAACCGAGAGCTGCCACCGCCACAGCATTAACCAAGTAAGTGACAGTTGTACTCCATCAACGTCTCTACTTCTATATTTTACACATAAGATGTATGATCATGAAACCTTGTGTGACAATGTCTGTTTGATGGCATGGCTATTATTCAAACGTGTAATAAAAAACTAATATTCTTTGTAAGATAATATTATATTTCTTTCTCATACTGAAGAGCTCTGATAGGTAAAAGTGAGTAGTAACACACAAGAAAGCAGTTGTGCACATACCAATATACGTGTAGTACTACGTTGTGTTACTATATGTGCTCATGTGAATGTTCAGTGTCTACATGCGTGTATCTATTATTCATATTGTATCATCTGTTCGCAGTGTGATGGGCGGAAGCACAGCAGGAAAGACGGATATGATCAACGGATATGACCACCATTTCCCGGACAACGACAACGAAATGTACTAACTAACCTAACACTTAGACTCGATGGCCATGGTTATCATGTAACCATTTATAAAACATAATGTTATCAAGCTTACTAATGTAGCAACAGCACATATGCATTAATAAATAATACATGATTGTTCTTGTGCTGAGCATTAATCAGAATGAGTATACATAAAACAAATTAACTGGAACTGCGATAACAAACGAGCTTATATCACAAATGTATTACAATTGTTGCAAACCGTTGGTTTTGAATTAACACGGTTTATTCTATTTGGAATATATGTATGTTTAGTTGGTGTAGTTGTAATTATATATTGCATACATTTATATAATTTTTGTTTCCTTTATTGGATGAGCTAATGGGAATGACTGCTGTTTTTGTAATGACTTTTTACAAAAAAGTGGCATGTTAATTGTGGTGGAAGTTTTATTGAAATTGAATGCGATTGAATATGTAACAACCGGTGTGTGATTTCGTCAATATTTACGTTACCTTAACTAATGTAGTACTAACTCTGCGACTAATAACATTAAGACAGTGGCGTATTTGGGGGAGGGCATTTGAATAAGGATGTTTCTTATATCACCTTTTGCGCCACTACATCGTAGCCTGGCAGACTAATGGGTGGCTAAGAAGGCTTCTTGCCCCCCTTCAAAGTACGACACAAGCGTTTACAAGGATTAACACTATTAGATGTAGATTGCAAGTTATAAATACATCGATGTTGAAGCTTCAAAAATAATCGAATGCTATTTGTGACAGTTTTGTATGAGAAATAAACTCAAAGAAAGGATATATAATAAATTCTAGCACCGTTACTTTGTATGTGAATGAGAACATTATTTTCTTTGTATGTGATTGAGAACATTATTTTTGAACTACAAGTAGTCTGTATTGCATAGTTCTAAATAAGTTAGTGTAAATGAATGTTCTTGCTTTTACATTAATTTGAGATTGGCTTGTGTTATACTTTGGTTTGGCTTTATACTGTGTGGATTTACTTTCTTGCTAATAAACGCGCTACAACATCGTGATCGCGGCTTGACTCGTTTATGCTGCGGAAGCGCCTTGCCTCGCGGATGCACGTTACACCCTCCAAACATGCATCGTTTCTTCCCACTGAGGTATCACTACAAATCGATAGTACAGTGTTACGTAACCGCGGTCTTCCTGTTACGCTAGGCTGACGAGAGCTCGGCACGCATGACGTCCTTTAGCAGTTGATCTTCTTCCATCCCGACTATGTGCCGGTCACGATATTCGGTCCATGTGTGATGCCGCTGCCAGAAAAACGCACGCGGACGTCCCTTCCTCCGACAATGATCGTTTAAGCCAGGTGAAAACATACTCTATTGCAGTTGAGTTTCACCACCATCCATATGAGTTACAAATAATTAGTGAGAACAATAAAATGAGAACACGATCCTAGTGATGACACGGCGACAATGTAGGGAGAACGCGATCCCGGTGAAGACAAAATGTCGTTACAGTGAGAACATGATCCCGGTGAGGATCAAATGAAAGTACAGTGAGAACGTGTTTTCAGTAAGGACAAAACAAACGTACAGTGAGAACATAATTTCGATGAAGACAAAACGACAGTACAGTGAGAACATGATTCCGGTGAGGACAAAACGACAGTACAGTGAGAACATGGTTATGGTGAGGACAAACCAAAAGTGTAGTAAAATTCCGGTGATCGGTATATGCCTGTAGCTTTTTTGGACATTAACACACTTTAACCACGAGAATTGGAAAATAATGTAAGTTTTGAATATTATCATATTGATGCCACCGGTGGAAAGGAACTATGTCCCCCAGAAGTTATTGTTAAGATCATTCTCGACATAGCAACCGTTATTATCCAATTCACACATTACAAATGACAATTACGTTTATGCAAGGTAACAACCGGAAGCTAGACACATTTGCATTCAACTGTGTATAAGGATGATACTAAAACGGTATATAGCAGGACATAGTGTCCACTGAAGATAATCTAATTAACACCAAACTAAAGAACATAACCACATAAGTCGGGATGAGAAGGTGCCATTCTTCTCCCGGTGATCTACTGATTTCAACCATTCCACCGATGATCTATTGGCCTTGACCAGATTTTTTTCGAAGCATCCACGCATGTTTTATGCCTTTCTCCATCCACTGAATACTGTTTCACGCTTACTATGTCGGCACTACAAATATATCTCCGATCAGGATTAGTTGATATGTAATAATCGCAATGTACCAAATCTGTCCAATGAATTCTTCAAAACTTTTATTTTTGTTACACGTCGTTTAGTTTGGCGGCTCTAACCACAGTTCATTCTTCCACAGTTGACGAATAAGATAGAGTTTGAAATAATCATTCATGCGTGTAAAACATAAACCACAGTGACAGCAGCACTAACCAAACAAAACATATCACACACAAATGAACACGTATTGATGTCAAAATGTGTGTGTGCCTACGGGCTAGCACACGCCCAATGAAAGATACTGCACAAAGGGCACGCGCCGTCTTCACCGCTGGTGCGGGCGGTCAGGCGCAACCGTCACGCGCGAACGATCACTATGACAGCCACGAATTGTGATTAAATGGAAGACTTGAATGCACATAGCAAGGTGAACAGCGCAGTGCTGGATTAAAAACGGGGGCCTATTACAAAAATACCGAATGGGTGAAAGACGAAGGTCAATATGCGGATTACTACTAATGTTTTAATTAACTGTTTTTGAGCACAATCATCCACAGAGTGGTGTCGACGATGGTATTTAAGCATGCATACATACATACATAGCTGCATACATACATGCATGCATACATACATACATACATGCATGCATACATACATACATACATACATACATACATACGTGCATGAATGCATACGTACATACATACATGCATACATGCATGCATGCATACATACATACATACATGTATGCATACATGCATACATACATACATACATACATACATACATACATACATACATACATATACATACAGCGTACGAAGACAAACAAGTAAATACAGCGTACAACAACAAGCAAAACTTGGAGCATACAATGACATACCAGAAAATAATGCACGAAAATACAGCGTAAAAATAGAGACCGTACAAGTTTTCCGGAGCACACAAACAATGACATGAAAAATGAAGAAGGCGACGTCTTCCGTCCCACCTGTGAAGGCTGGCAGGACCGAGTATATTGACGTCAGGCATTAAGTAGACAATAGAGGTGGTGGTGACTGTGAGGGCGGATGACGCATAGATGGGAAATAATGCGGTGATATAGACACGTGTGGCTGTAGCGATGGTGGACAATGTTGAGCTGGTAGACGGTGTGGCAATGGAGACAGTGCATATGGAAGAGGCGACTTAGGTGGCAGAAACGAAAGAACTAATCGTCGAACTAATCGTGGTGTATTGCCGCCGTTGAGTCATTGTGAATACATGGATGACGACACTTTCCAGGTTACACGCAGGATTCCATCCAGGGATGGCAATTGAACCAAAAGGATGAGGGCCTGGTTGACCGTGAGGACATCCTCACAGAGGTCACTCATCCACATCAGGTTAAGATGCAAATGAAAATTTCCACCAGCGAGAGAGAAACGTTACAGGCCATGTTTAACAATTATTGGATATAATTATGACAATTGACCGCCGTCATGTGGAAATGTGTTGTGAATATATATGAATGCATGATTCCGAACGAATACGTTGGCAGCTACGTCTCTGTAATCAATGTTCGCCATTGGTTCATGGCAAATATCTGCGGCGCCAATGGTTACAACACATTCCAGGTTATTTAATAGACCCCATTTAGTAGCAAATGGAAGTGAAGCCAAAAAGATGACAGCCTGGTTGGCCGTGATAACAGCCTCGTGGAGGTGTCTCATCCACATGGGTTTAAGATGCAAACGAACATTTCCACGGGCGACGGAGAACAGCTCCAGGCAAAGTTAGAGAAATATTGGACATCATTAGAATAACGCACATAGCATAATCAAAATAAAGACAAGTATCAGATTGAAGAGCATATGAAATATTCGCCTACAATATTTTCAGCTGTCGGATACATTAACAAAACATAAGAAAGTAGTGGAGTTATTTTAAATTATCCAGAGAAAACTGTATTGTTTTCGTGAACTTTACATTTAGTGATTCCGTACAAATGTTTTTCCTAATATGCGTTCAGCATGAAACTTTTAACTCCGTGCTTTACTGAAAAACACAACTTTTTGACCTTAAGATGTAGGCGTGAATAATTTTGAGAAGACGTTAATTTTTGTTTTGCAAGTAATAGCAGTAGGTCGTGTTCTCAAAACGTGACGTTTTGAGTGGGCAAAACATTTCAACTCCCTCCCAAAAAATAAACATAAACAACTGCCGAAATAATTGTTTTGTTGTTGATTCACATGAACAAATATACTGTACAATGATAAGACATTTTATAGCATTGCTACATGTCAGTAAGATATAAACAACGATGTTGCACAGCAATGCAACGTGTCTGCTTCCTTTTCCATATAAAACTTCAATACGCACTCAAAAAAAATGTTTTGGAATTAAATTGCCCAAATTGTTTTATTTATTCCTTAAACATGTTTTGGGTGGAAATTTTCATTTGCATCTCCGAGAACGCTAATATACATTGCGTGTCACCGTGGCAAGTGGATAAACATAGTGATTGTGATTAATGCAAATAATGCCACAATTGACCACTGACGATATCGTTATGTAGAATTAAGTAGATTATTCATTCAGTCGTGGACATATACATATTGTAATGAAAGGATATCTTCAGATAAGTTAGAAAGGTGCCGTAAGAACATTTATGTCAAGGAGTGAACTTGATCGAATACCATATTACGTAAGAAGTTCGCCTCACTGACAGCCATCTGCTAAGTTATTTTGTTTAACAGTTGACGAATTGTTGGATATGAATACAACTCAACTTCATACAAAGAGACAGCTACATACTTATAAATTATACAAAACATAAAACGACATCATCGTTTACCAAACAAAATATGTCACATGCTGACTAAATTAAGACGCACTATACAAAAATAGCTTTGCGCCTGCGAGCTAGCTCGTATCCAATGACATATTTTGTTCACCTCACAAACGATTCGCGCTCGTGCCGTCTACACACGCTGGTGTGGGCGACCAGGCGCAACCGTCACGCGCGAGTGGTCACCGCCCACAGCCGTTGAGGTTTGATTTGAGCAAAGTTAACGTAATAACTTCCGTGTTAAACATTGAGCTGTTTTTCCTTTAAATCCTTTGTCATTTCAAATTAATATAATACATTACTAGCATTATCTTTGAGTGATCTTACTTTATACCTTATATTAAACGTAACAACATTAAACGTTCAATAGTGTTTGAATGCGTGTACAGTTCGGATCAAAGACATTTACTTCTGATTGTGTTACAACTTAACTGTTCGCATTCCCCACATAATGTTCGTAGTAGCTAGTGTTATTAATATATTATCATTATATCCTTACCATTGCCATTCAACCAGTGGGTGCACACATTATTTTTTTCCAGCGTGGCAGTATATCTCCTCTTGCGTAGCGATGTCTTAGGCTATTTCCTCGTTGTAGCAACAACAATAATAATAACAGTTCTTTGATGTGCAGTTTCTAGCTTACACTAATCACTGCGCGTACAAACTATATATATATATATATATATATATATATATATATATATATATATATATATATATATATATATAGTTAATTAAATAAAACGTATATAAAGTCCTCGACGACAATGTTTATTGTCCACCATAAAAAGTAAAGTACATTAATTAATTAAAGCAATAAATTATAAATTAATTAATTAAAACAATCGTTACAGTCCATAAAAATATTAATTAATTAATTAATTAAAACATCATCACAGAAAAGCATATAAAGACCTCCACGAAAATGGCTATAGTCCATAAAAACTATTTTTTCACACATTGCCATATATACACTGGTAGAAGTGAGTCTAGTTATGCGCTTAAATAATATCAATACTATCAATGAAGGTGCGTCACGGAGGAAGAGTGGTAGTGCATTCCAATGTGCGGGGCCGGTTGTTCCAAAACCGCATCTACAGATGCACTTTGACGCTGGTGGTACAGCTAGCTGTAAATCATCATAAAGCTACCGTAGCCTGGGCTTTCTGGTTATTTGATTTAGCAAGTCCGACAGATAGGTCAGTGCCAGATCATTCATAGCCTTATATATATAAACCAGTACTTTGAATATGATGAGTTGCCTGACAGATAACCAATGCAAATCCACCAGAACTGGTGTTATAAGTACAGAAATAGGTGTAAGAACAACCAGGCGGGCTGCCCTATTGTGTATTTTCTGGAGGCGTGTCAGGTGATATTCAGGTATGTCCAGCAGGAGGGCATTGCAGTAATCCGAAAACATAGGTGACAACCCAAGTACAACAATAGCGAAGGAGTCCTCCCATGGTATTGCTATCTCCCTCCTTTCGCTGGTGAAGGAATGGATCGAAATAATGTCAAATCTGGAGGATCTGGGGATGCAACCTCCAAGACCGTCGGTTACTTGCCACACTACAACACTGATGTGCCCTCGGTCACCAGCAACATCAAGAAGTCGTCTGTCCCAGCTGCTAGGGTGGCGTCACTGATCAAAGACGACTTCAAATAGCAGACTGAGGAAGAATACCTGTGGCTAGACCATGCTAAGCGGGTTCTGGAAGACAAACAGGGACAGAGAATAACACATTTTGGGCCGTTTTTCATGCCAGCCACCAGCCACCAGAAGCTCGAGTCATTTGCCCCACCGCCTTGTTTCCGCTGTTCCTGCACAATGCCCGCACAGTACCTTGATCCGGCACTCGCTGGATGTCATGGAGAATGCCGAATGCGGAATTTCAACATACAGCTGGGTATCGTCAGCATACATGTGGTAACGGAGTTGGTGGAATTCGAAGACACGGTTGAGCCCCAAACAGCAGATTGTAAAAAACACAAGGGTCCCAGCACGCTACCCTGCGATACACCAAAGCATAACTCAACACTTCTTGAGGTGACGTAATCGACTATAACAGTTTGCGATCGCTGCGAAACTTACGACTGTATCCAGCGGTGTGCGTTGTCACATATGCCAATTTCGTGCAGTTTGTCTAGAAACAGACGGTGATTGACAGTATCGAAGGCAACACTGAGATTTAGTAACGCAGGATGCAGAATATCTGCCCAGATTTAAAGATTAGAAGTCATCGCCCAGTTTTAGTACTTTGCAACCGTGCTGGAACTAGAGGCGTTGGTACTGGTTTACATGCGTTCTCTGCGGCAGGCATCATTAACGATGTACCTTGACGCCGTGACGGAACTAGCTCCCTTGTTCCATGCCTTAGACCGCACCAACTATGCCAGGTGGATCCCTGTTCATATGGAGGACATGGCTGAACTCCCAATAAAGCACCAAGGTTCCTATCAGAAGTGGGTTGAACAGGAGGACAAGCAGCTTATCATCACTGACTTAGAGGCAGTCATCAGCAAGTAAAAACTGCCGGATCTGGCCTCGCTCGCCCCATGCAGCCTTGAAGAAGCTGACAGTCGCATGTTGCTGCATGAATTCCATACAGCCCAGCATGGCCACTACAAGATAATGAGCCAGGCTGTTGACACCGGCGTCGTGGTGTTGGCCGCGTCAGTGGCCCACGGTCTGCAATGAGAAGATTGGCCTTGGCTAGCATTCGGAAATGGCAAAGGAGTTTCCGATACCTGGCAGCCCGCATAATAGCAGCTTGTCTGGGACCGGAGAAGGCATGGGCACTGCTAATGTTCCACAATCTGCCTGGGTGTGACACCTTGTCCAATTTTACTGGGCATGATAAGAAGACTGCCTGGGCAATCTGGACCGTTCTGCCAGAACTCACCGATGCACAGCTGAAGATGTCCACTGCGCCAAGTGACCTACCAGAAGATGTCGTGCACACCATCGATAGGTTTATTATCCTGCTGTATGACAGAATCAGCACATGTACGGACATTGAAAAGACAAGAAAGAAACTCTTCGCAAAGAAGAACAATGTGCATCTGATCCTGCCAACCAAGGCAGCTCTGTCAAGAGACCGGCCTACCAGGAAAGGCCATGCATGGGGCAATGCTACCCCGCACCAGAGCTGTCTCCACCAACCAGCTGTGACTGGGCCAAGAATGAGGAGGCGATGTACGAGTCGCACTGAACAAGACTACCCGACGCAGCCCACACCGGCTATGAGTGTGAAGCGTTGCAAGTACAAAAAGGTTGCACTTGAATGCACGGCTCTGTCTGTGTGTGTGTGTGTGTGTGTGTGTGTGTGTGTGTGTGTGTGTGTGTGTATGCGTGCGTGCGTGCGTGCGTGCGTGCGTGCGTGCGTGTGAAGTGAAGTGCTCACATAATTGAATTCCTGGCCACTGAACTGTGACAGTAACCCTGGTGACATATGAACAAAACAGAAGAGACTGTGATATCTGAAAAGAACTGTTCGATTCGATATATATATATTTCAAAACATATTGGTGTTGATTATGGCTATGTTTGTTGATTGACCCTTTCAATTTGAACCGTGTTATTTAATACTTTGTACTTTGTGTTCAACTGTTCAACTGTCTGGCTTGTAATCTTAGAAAGCTTAACATATATCAATAAAAACAACGCTCGTTCTGCACACGAATGCTGCCTTTTCATCAATTGACTATTAAAATAGCGAAATTACTGCAATATTTCTGTAGCATTCTTCTGTAGGTGCCATGCAGTGCATTTTCTACTGATTGTGTTAGTGACCACGAATCGCATCCGTATATCAGGATCGGTTCAACCGGCGTCCTGAAAATCTTCAGTTTGGTGAGTCTGCAGATGCTCTCCAAACTTTGACAAGGGCGTGAACATGCCTGTGCTTATCTACATTGGATGTCATGGTGAGAGTTTGTTTAGGATCCGAGATATTTAAAATCCTCTACTTTCTTAATTTGATTCCCATCTGATGAGTGAACGCTATCATCAGCAGAGGGGTTGATATGAATGTACTTTGTTTTGCTTGGGTTTAGAAATAGTCCAGTAGATTTGGAAGCACTTTTCATTTTATAAAGTAAAAGTTCTGCTTCTTGTATCGTGTCAGCGAACAGAGCGATGTCATCGGCATAATTCAGGTCAGAGAGATGCGAGGCAGGATGTCTGGCGCTTCTGCGTCTGGTTAGGGTTAGTCCTTCTCTGTCATCAATCGCAGTTCTTAATGCGTTGTCCGAGACTATACTGAATAGGTATGGGGCAAGAGAGTCTCCTTGGAGAACTCCTCTTTTAATGTTGAAATTAGTAGTTTCCCCTTCTGGAGTCAATACAACTGCAGATGTGTTTACATATATTATCTGTATGGCTTTTACGACCTTCTCTGGGATGCCACACGCTGCGGAAAATCTGGAATAGTTTTTATCTAAAGAGTCAAAGGCTTTCTTGAAGTCGATGAAAATATGGCAGCTTCTTTCTGGAGGTTTCTTATTTCTTCGATGATGCGTCTAAGGGCAAGAATCTGCGAAGATGTAGATCGTAGAAGTCTAAATCCGTACTGGTTTGGGCGTAAGATCTTTTCTAGCTCATGGCGAATTATGTTACGCAGGAATCGATTGTTGACCTTTGCAGCAGTGTATCAGACTTATTCCACAATAATTTTCAGGAATAGTCAGGTCTCCTATCTTAGGTATTGGTACTATACTCGAAATCCCCCATTCCGGTGGTCTATTCCCTAAGTAAGTTCTGTTGCAGAACTTTAGTATATCTTTTCTTAAGTTGGGTAGTTGACCCACTTCAATGGGAATGCTATATAGTCCTGGGGCTTTGCCAAGTTTCATTTGTTTAATCGCAATGTTGACTTCTGCTAGTGAGAAGATGTCGGTGTCAATGTTGGGGTTGGTCTCATAGATCGGATCAACTGGATGGTTGGATGTTCTCGTATTATCTGAAGAGAGCAGTTGTTTGAAGTAAGTTTTCCAAGCATCCAAAAGGCCTTCCCCTTGTATGAAAATGGTTTTTGATTTCTTTACTGAAAGTTGTTTTACTAACTTACAGGCATTATGGAAAGCATTAGTCGACTCCCAACTGTCAAATGCTCTGAGAATGGCATGGTAGTGCTTTTCCTGCGTTTTATCATAAGTGTTGCGCAGTGTAGTTTGCGCTGTGGATATTATTGGGTTGTGCACTAATTACAACCAACGTGCTGCATTTATTTCATTCGTATTCATCAACACTAGTCTTGAAACCTATTCGAGGTGGTAGGATGACCGAGCCTGCTTTGTTGCATATATCAACATAGTCCTTGTACGAGTTGGTTTGGGTTCTTTCCAATGCCTCTCAGTCAGATGATATTTGGTTTTCAATACGATTTATTCGTTGTGATTGCACTGTTAAGTCTGGTTTGGATGAATGTTTCTTTGCTCTCACGCTGAGCTTTAACTTTGCACATACAATAGGGTTGTAAGAAGAGTGTGCTTGTGAATCCATGATGTTGTTTCTCCATAATTTCACGCACAGAATGGAATCTATTTGAGATTTGAAATCATTCGGTGCTCGGAAAGTCCACAGTCTTGATTTTGGTTTACATAAAAGAGTGTTGGTCACCAGAAGGTTGTGCTCATGTATAAATTCAAAACGAAGCTTATCGTTTTTGTTAGTGTTGCTGTGGTATGAAAAACCATTTGAGACTTGAGCATTAAAATCACCTCCGATCACTAGACATATGGAGGGATGTGTAATACTGTGTGGCTAAGGCTTTCGTAGAACTCTACAACGTATTTGTAATCACTGACTGTTGTCGGAGAATAGCATGATATAACATGAGTTTTAGGGTTCCCTTTAAACGGGGCGTGTATGATACGGTCTGTTATCTTAGTGACTGACACAAGGTTCTGGAGCAGTGCACATTTCACTACTACACCAACTTCCCCAATTGCTCCACCTTGTCGATTACGTGTCGCTGATGCTGTGAACATCGTGGATGTGCCTATCTTAGTAGCTTTGATATTTGGGTCTTCTTGTATATGTACTTGTCTGATTTCTTAAATGCAAGTCACTGATAAGTCAAAATCGTTCATGTTTTTATCGAGTTCTTCCATGGCACTAGTGGAAGATAAGCTCCGACTGTTTAGCTGCCCAAAGAGGATGTTTTTCTTAGGGCTGCAAAGTCCTTTCGTTGTTCTCGCATCAGATGGTATCCGTCCTTGCGGCTTTGGGATGTCATCTTCATACGGGTTGGTAGACCCTCGAGAAGTACGAAATGTTTCTGCAAGGACTTGAACCCTGGTGTTGTTGCTTGAACTCATTATGTTGTCATCTAGCTGTTACTACAGTGCGTATATACTGATAAGAAAATTATCCGGAGCTATGGGAGAGGTAAACAGTGTTCGTATTGTTTTGGTGGTGGGAAACTAACTATTAAATTGTAGTACCGCCTTACAGCGTGCATTAATTAGTATGTATTTAGTTTTTAATTCGTTCCACTTATAAAAAATATTATATTAGTGCAGTATACATATTGTTAGTGTACTGTATTTTTAAAACACCCTTGAAAGATCCGCCCTTACTATTTAATTTAACACGTTTTTTTTCAGAAGAAAAACATTTAATGCGTAAAACGGATTACTTTTAACTGCTGAAAAATTATCACGTATATATTTCAAATAAATATGCTTGCCAGTGTAATGTTCATTTTGCTCTCTTTTTTAATCGCTAGGTGGCGCTTCTATTATCACCATTTTTGTTTAGTAATGTTCGCTATGTGACGCCACTCTTTGAATAGCCTTATGACTCGGCTAGTTTTGCAGCTAGCAGAACAGGATACGTCTGAATTGCTGCTGAAAATGCTTCACAAATCCACAGTGAGCGATGCTCTGTGTATCTGTCCAATGACAGGAGGATGATGCTGTTGAGGCGTTGTTGTAGCAGTGACGTTCTGCATGGGGAAGTGTGCGGGAAAGTGTCGAGAAGTTCGTTTCACAAACTGTTATTGATGCAACGAATTTTTTCCTTGACTACCATTGGAAATGCCCAACATCATTTTCTGCACCGTAGCAATGTTTTGGAAGATGTTGTCCAGAAGTGCGTTTTCAGTATCGAAGGCCTTGCAACTTGTACCTCATTACATTGAGCAGTCTCACCGATGGAGTTTGGAATAAGACTCCACCTGGAGAAGTCATGCCATGTTCGGCGTACCGTGGCGGCGCGTGCTGTTTGGTATTCTTATCGCCTAGAACGCTCGTATATGATGCATGTCTCATTGACAAATGGATAATTACATTGCTATGAGTCAACGGGTGACATGAGCTTTGAGTTACGACTATCCTATGCATACTGCACTCAAAATACATTCACGGACACCAGGTTCAAAAGTACGCACACGCTCAATGCACACGTAATCAACTAGTCATGAACTCGTTGACCAGGCATATCAATCATGTCCACAATCACCAGTGTAATTATGTTCTCTGTTTAACTGTGCATGCAACATGATTAAAGGCGGAGGTTCATGCTTGTCTTCGTGCAATCATGAGTTAGTAACAGTGTTCGCCAACTGAGGCATGACGACGCGTGAAATCTCTCTTACGACAACAAAACCAGCCACTGAAAACATCGATTGCTCCTAGTGATCAGAGAAACAACATTGCAAAAGACCTTAACTTAATTACCTCACGGTTCGTAATCTGTACAATTATGTAAGTGGCCTGCGACGGGTGTGTTCGACTAAACACACGACGCGTTCAATCACATTGGTTTATTGTCTTTTGAAATGTTCCGCGTGACGGCGCGTGCCGTGTCTGTTGCCAAGCGAGACAGTAATCTCAAGAGAAGTAGATTATCCGTGTTTTTCATTCACTGATTATCGGTTTACGCTGCCTTTAACATATGTAGTGTTTTCCAATATTTAAAAGTCAAGACGAAAGAAATGCACATTCCTAATTTCCGAAAGGTGTTATACGTTAAAGGCTTTCAATCAACGTCGACAACAAGAGTCGCAGCACCACAACTACACGCATGCCTTCACGCTACTGTGAGCTGTTCACTTTGTTTCTTCACCGAGGCATGACGACGCGTGTTGTCGCTATTAACAACACAAAGCCCGTCACTCGAAACGTCGGTTGCTCTCACTGATAAACGAGACAAATTGAAATGCGCACTCAACATGGCTGCTATGAGTGCCAGATCAAGGGTTTGACATTTGGGGGCGCGTATTTTCAACTGTTATTTGGTATATCTAACTTTCCAAGTGTTTTGTTACGTATGTTAATCGGTGTTTGTATGGACAAAACAAATAGTCAGCTGTAATGATCGGGCATGTAGAAAAAAATATTGGCCTTCAGGCTGAAACGTGCTTTTGAGTCACTGAAGCAAAAGCACCTATTAAGATGCAGTATAACAACCTGCTCCTCCGGCATATAGTTACATCGCTTAATTAGACTGGCCTGGACACATTAATTAGTCATGTGATGTATGCAGTGCATCCTATTGACCAGTGGTGTGCGCAGAAAGTAAATCGCAGGAAGAAAGCTGGAGGAGGCGTTTTTCAAGTCAAATTGTTACTGACTTTGAACGAAATGTTTGATTCCTTTCATCCCTCCCAATAGATCGGTTAACCTATGTGGTTATACAAATTCTTGCTGATGCATTGCAATATTATGTGGCGACATGCCTTGCATGATTAATATCTCACTATTGCATCAAGAGCGGTTGAGTAGCACATCTAGGGAGTTAACTACGCCCAAATGTTTTTAGGAATGACATGACAATTGTAGCAGGGATTACTATTATATTACTATTACCATTTTTTTGTTTCTTTGTGTTGAATGGAAACATAGTCTAACTGGTACTATGATTGTGATTAAAAAAATATCTTTTTCTAACAGCTAAATAGCTACAAAGGTTTTTTGGTCAGATTGTTGTGAAAAAAAATGTGTTTTCATGATTATTATGGTTAAGAGGGATTATTTCCCCCCACTTTTGTGCCGTGAAGTGTGGGGATTACTACCCCCCGCTTTTGTGTTTATTGAATTGTAAATAGTATCGCTGGTTCTATGCTTGTGCCATTTTTATTTGTGGATCTTTTTCCCTTGTTTTTCGTAATTATGCTGGAACCTTATTGAGCAGCAACAAGGGTTTTTTGGTCAATTTAATCTTCAAACCAGTCTGTTTGCTAACGTTATTTATACGAATTAGTGACATGTGCCAGCTTGTGTCTGTACATTCAGTTTATTGTGCTGTAGGCGCAGTATGTTCAAGCCAGTGTGTACAGTGGCAATCCTTGTCCAGTCATAGTCACTGAAAATAAATTGTTCAGATTGCCCATTTTCAAACTACATGGTAGTTGTGTTTCTCACACAAACAGAGAAAGGGCAGCACAGGCACACAAAAGACGCACTAAGAATAGTAGCAGATCAATTGTATAAATATCTGCAGGATTAAGTAGGAGTGAGCTCAACATAAACTACTGCTCGTGTGATTCATTGGCGAGTCGTTCCGACTTCATTTCGCTTCGTCAATTTCTCGTTGTTGTCTCACCAATGTGATGGCAGTTTCCATAACGATCGTTTTGACAACAACAAAGCTTGTTGCAATGTATTTCAGGAGGCTGAAGTAAAAACAATGAACATTGAGCTCGCTTATGGAGCTATAACGTAATCGTATTTGGCTACAAATATACAGCACAAACCTACTAAATGACTAACATATAAAAACACTAATTGTAGACGTCTCGACTATAGCCTACTTAGTGATATGTAACGCTTCACGAATCAGACAAAGACAGTTTTTAATTCATTCCAATTATAACAAATATTACAATAGTGCAGTACAGAGATTGTTGGTGTATTTTATTTATAAAACGCCCTTGAAAGATCCACCCTTATTATTTCAGCAAGAGGTACACTGATAACCTGTGCCTCTTCCGCTGCCTGAGTCGACGATGCGACATACATCGTTTGGAACCGTGGGTGGCAAAACTGTACGACGACTACAAAGCGGGCGTGGATATGCACCACTTTCTCGGTGTCACTCTAGACGAACAGGAGCGCGCAGAGTTCGTGTCCCAAACGAACGTGTGCGTGTACGTCGTCGAGACTAAGGTTGGGAAAATGGTGGGTGAAATCTTCAAGCGGCCGTTGCGCCGTTACTCCAAAACGATGAATGTCAATTTTGGATGATACACCCAAAACGTAAAGCAGTACTGTAACACGTACACGTGCCGAAAGCATGGTGATTCGTTACGGAAATATCCGTGTTGGTTGCACAAATACGAATGCACGTGCAAATGTGGTATCCGGAGAGTCTACCCGGCGGCGCGTATCTTCAGACATCGTAGATGTTCCAATGGCTGGATGAAGAGAATATTCGAGTGGCGGACACGTTGCGATATTGCTCGTACTGCGCGACTTTCAAATTCGAATGTTACTTGAATAAGGAGCAATTACCGTGGGATAGCGACAGAGTCCAGTAGGTAGCCTTTTAAGCGTGAGCGGGGCGTCGAACGTGCAGGGGCACTAGCTAGCACACTGTCTCGTCACCTATGGGGACAAGAAAAACTTAATTACCCGTACGATGGCTGCGCTAGAATCTATCAGAGAGACCGTGTATGACCTCCTGAAAGGTTCTTACGAAGAAGTGCTCGATGAAATGGCCGCCCGCATTGCGGATCGCGTGGGATGACAAAATGCTCGTGGCTGCAACCGAATTTTTTTGGATGTACAAAAATGTGCATCATCCAAAATTGGCACTCATCGTTTGAAGATTTCACCCAGGTATCTGAAACGAAAATATTAAATGGTTTAAGCTATGTACCTAGTACCTGTGAGTAGGGATAAAACCTGTCATATTGGAATGACGTATTGTTATTAATATCAGTCTATGAGGTCCACTACCCATTTACACTAACTGGAGGTGTCTTTTTCGGTCTTTTCGGTACGGGAGCTAGCTAGCATATTGACATCGTACGGTTCTCGCGTGTCAGGCCAAACGAGGCCATCTGTTGAACGATCGGTCACACTTGGTGCAAACTTACCTCGTACACAGCAGCAACAACAACAACAACGCGGGGCATTACATAGGAGCACCAGCCTTCCTTCACTAGGGAGTTCCTCTACGGGTACGATATGGTCATATATGTTACTTCTATTCCCTTGTGTATGAAATGTTTCTCTATTCTACTCCTACTCGCTTCCTCTACGGGTACAATATGGATAATGATTCCTGACTGGTCGGCTAACACCGTATGTTTCTCGTATGTTTATGTATGGCTCGTCTACCGAAATAACGACCGCATTAATTGGACGGTTGTTGCGCATTTACATGGTCACGACTTCATTGTCTTCTTCTACTTCGTGCGCCCCACGACACCGTTAAGCAACGCATGATTTCATATGTTTTCATAACATATGGTGTCGTTGTCGTTGGTGTTCTTGTCTCGAATGG
>BSQZ01000119.1:730000-832500 GCA_033239005.1 Lamellibrachia satsuma | reverse complement strand
TTGATCGCTTAAAGGCTTTTGTTATTGAGTATGGGTTCTAAGTGATATTCCGGGTGGTTTCACTGGCGTTAAGGATCCTTTCCATCAGACAAATGCGATGAATATGGAGGTCGTGTTTTGCATTGATCACCCGACTTCGCCCAGTTCGCGACCCGATCATGCACCGTGGGAAGCACGTACGTCGTGCACGATAATTTCGACTTCATCGAGACACCACATTTAGCGGCGTCATGCTGCGCTGACAAAATTAGACGAGTTCATTATGTCATAACAAAAACTTATGTTGACACTTTGTCATTGTTGCCGTTTCGTAATTGCTTCGATCCTTTTAAATGTTTTGTACGGGTCATATTTAATAAGACGGTTTTCTCGGTATTAGACATATGGTGAAGATTCCCACAAGCAGCCACCATTTAAAGACGATGTTGTACGTTGAGGTCGCGAATGCAAACATTATCAGTCGAAGTCAACATTCCACAGAATGGTTCAACATTATTGTTTACATGATTTCAACACATTATTCGGTTTTATTTGTTCCATTAATACTTTCCCAATAAACACATTCGGCGGCATACAACTTCCATATGCTCAGTTAGTAATACTAATGAACTTCCATAGCGCCTATGTTCTCGGGAACCTGAGCTCAGAGGCTCAACCACGCAGTATTAATACTAATGAACTTCCATAGCGCCTATGTTCTCGGGAACCTGAGCTCAGAGGCTCAACCACGCAGTATTAATACTAATGAACTTCCATAGCGCCTATGTTCTCGGGAACCTGAGCTCAGAGGCTCAACCACGCAGTATTACTACAAATTCGAACACGCCGGAAACCGAGCGCAGACACCAATTATCAAAATTGACGGATCGAAGACGAAATTTAGGGGTATGCTGTTACGCTAGATTCGAAATGGGATATATTGCATTGCCCCACAGGGTAACATTTGCTTTATCCATCAGTTTTCCTATCTACACATACATATTGAGTGTTTATATTCTAGTCTCGATGTGTATGTTAATATTCTATCACAATTCGCAATCAATGACACACATGTACACATTATCACTTAATATCTTATCAATTTATGTTAGAGTATCGTATGTTCTCTCCTCTGCGTAGTTCCTTTGCTTCCAGTGTATATTGTGGATTATACCTCTCAGTTATCCCTGTGCCGCCCAAAGTGAATTTATTTTCATACCGGAGAAATGTCTCGTCACATTACCGTGAATACATGTGCAACACTTATATCACATGATAGATTCTACGTGCAATAACATATATTAGCAAAGTACGCTGAACTGATCTATAAAATCCTGTACTTCGGTACAGCAGTAGATACAAAACTCGACCCCTTATAACGGGGGAAACAGTTTTGTCTGTTTACGAGAAAACAACTGCTTTAGTTTAATGTACCTACGACGCGTACGTTATACGAGTGGTGCTTGTTCGGTCACCGCAGTACGTACATTGACAGGAGTGAATATCATTCTGAAAGACATGAGAGCGTTTAACGCGATAAAGGCGATTGACGTCACGCCACACAGCCACATAATCAATCATACAATGTTTGGCAAGAGAGTGCCTGATTAGTGCAACATGCTGATTAGTGCAACATTATATGCGTGGATTTATCGTGAACAATTTGCACAATGATGTACCAGTTAACCACCAATAACGACTAGCACATTGAAGTGATGATTTCCTTGTAGTATTTATGCACTTCTTTTGTCATGTGTTTGATTGTGCATACTTCATAAATGTTTAGACATACCTCTTTCCTCGCTCACGATAAATGTAATACAATATGTTTTTATAATACTGTGTCAGTACCGTTCTCATGGGGGTTCGTGTGTATGCAATCAACCGGGTATTTATGGGATGATTTCTGAAAAAAGTTACACTAAAACAAATTCTCTCAATAAATGGGAGTTCGTTCGAACCCACCGAACCATTGAGCACGGGCTTCTGTGCGTGTCATCCCTCCCTCCCTCTCTCCCTTCCTCCCTGCCTCTTCCCTCTCCCTTATAATTGTGTCATTTGCAGTGAGTGCAAATGGAGCCGGGATGGCCCTATCAGCTGTTTCATTCGTGCCAGAACTACACGGTGGATGCGGGTTGGATTAAACAAATATTTGTTTGCTATATTGACATGGTATGACTATGGCTATCTAGGCGCCTGCACATATTAAATAATAACATAATTAAATAAATAACGCGTTTGTTGTTAATATTTAAATACACACTAAATGTGAATATTAACCTTTTTAGAAGACGTTATGATTACAAAATAACTAATATAATTAATGATCATGACTAATGTCACTGCTATCTATTTTAGTGTTAGTAATTCGATAGTGGTAGTGGCACTGATGTTGTACTGCTTGTATATCCTGACCAGTGACTACACGAAGGAAGTCAACATGTATTGCATTATGTCGAAAAGCGTGTATCGAGTGACTGCGCGGACACTTAGCTATCGAATTAAGAAACACATATCTGAATAGCAGTAGTTAGTATAAACGTAATATTAATAATTTAATTAATGATTTGTTAGGTATGTTTGATAGTTGTAGCATCAACATTTCAGTCTCTGCTTACTTGTGTAATCAGATATCGGTTATGCAGACGTGTTGTTGCGCTCTGCCGACGGCAAACGTGTCGTCTCTTCCCTCTTCTTCCATGTCCTAGCGATCCCACGTTGACGCACCTCTAGTGCAGCAACCACCCCTCTCTAAAACAGCCCTCCTTGAATCATTCCTATTCCTCTCGATAGTTCCCGAAAGCTTAAGTGGCCTCGTGACACTATCGTACGAATTAGTGCATTCAAGTGGACCAACAACGTATGGTTTCGGTATGTGATACGTCACCGGAAGTGCATAGAGGCCAGAAATTACGAAAAAGGCAATCAGCTCAACAAAGGGAGTCGCGACAAACATCAGATATCATCTCGTTCGTCTGTACCATATCATGGCAACTACTATTTATGACAACAATGCAACTGTTATATAGCAGTGACGGTAGTAGACGTTGGAGCAACAGGTTCCTTCACCTAGGTGTTCGCATCAGAGTTTACGTTGAATCGTATATGTTTTCTGACGTGGCACTCTGACTTCAAGGGTAAGTTTATTATGCGACTGAAAATAGTGTCGCATAGCTTAAATGACATATTTGTTTTCAATTGGTTAGTCAATGCGGGGGTGACGCGTAGAAATAAAGGGCAAACTTGTATCAACAAACATTAATGACTGTTGGTGTTTGTTGGTGGACACGCAAGCTTCACCCCTGTACCATTTCCTTACCAGCACAATCGCGTTGATTCAATGTAACACGAATCATGGTTGTTTTTGCTGCTACAATGTTGTATTTCACACACTAGTGGTATGCTCGATGGGCAGTAGTTAATTAACCTTCCATAAAATCAGATACATTTGATTTCGACGGTGAATATTTTCCAGTTCTGCTTTTCTACTGCTTTTTGATTTACCTGTTCTAAATGACATCGATGAGACGTAACCTGGTGCAGGTTATGCAGAAAATAATACAATGACGGAGCCCACACGGGTCTTTTATGTGGGACAAATCATCAAATTTTACATCGGGTGTCCCGCAGGTCTCACATTAGAGCTTAATGCCTACGCTTACAACATCACGATGGCGTCCTACAGTGTTTTGATCAATTTGACATGAATGCTGCAGCCTTACTGGCGGCGGCGAAAGGATGAGTGCATGTTTCGAACATTTTATATGAACTCACATATAAACTGGAAGTGAGAACAAACATTATCCTTGTCTAATATATCAATCAGACCAACTGTATTTGTTTGGTCTTAAACGACAAAGAACGCGTAATCAATGTCATCATCATTTATGCAGGCAATATAGCGCATCTCCGCGGAATACACAACTCGGCTCCTAGACTGATCTTCACGACACGAATACTGCAGACGTAATTGCTCGCTGCATCGGCTTCAACGTATTGTGTTTTGAACCTTAATAGCCATATATGTTGATGTGCCGTGTATATGTGTGAACTCGGGCGACAATGTACCCCATCTCCATTCAGACGACGTTATTTGGTATTCACACACAGACCTGTCCGCCGGGTTTTGAAAAGGGATTCTGAGCGTACACAGTCAGCCAGGTATATCTGGGATGATGACTATTCTCTCAAAAAATGATTTATGTCAAACCTAAGGAAATGCATGACATATCTCCCTTGTTGTAGAACAAGCCCAAAACTGTTTCTGTCTTGCTTAGTTTAACTGTAGAAATAAATCGGCATCAGACCTGCGGTCAGTACCCTGGTCTCCTTATGTCGAAGCGATACGTCTGTGAATTAAACTTGACGCATAATTGCTGCAAACTACATGTGGCTGTCATGTTTTATTGGCATTCCATGGATTCAATAGGCTAGTGCAGTGTGTTCTGTATCATTAATATCATTAACAAACTGCATCATACGGTTTGCGGTTGGTTATCAAGCATTTCAAACGCAATGAAAAGGGTTGGTATGTTTTCTTAGATATCGTGTTCCAACTATACGTTTGCCCAATTAACTTACATATGCTTCCGTGGCTCCACACATGGACCGCTATTCATATTTGCTTACACCAGTCAATTGACTAGGTCCTTATGCTGCAAACAACTATCAGCTGGCCTGAGATATATATATATATATATATATATATATATATATATATATATATATATATATATATATATATATATATATATGGTATATCTAGTAAAAGTGACCATACCTCTATATTTCTTTGCGTTCGTATCCTTCCTTTCCTTGGTCTTTCCCTGCTAACTTTACTGTTTAATCTTCTTTGTTGTCCAACTTAAGTATCCACATCTTTCTAGTGCTTTGGTGGTGTGCTCCATTTCTTTCTCTCTGTCCTCTCTGTCCTCGTGTGACGTATGCTCAATGTGAGCAGTTCCTGAAACATGTGCTCAATATGAGCAGTTGCTGTGAAGTTTGATCAATGAAACCAGTGCCTCTGGTGTGTGCTCAATTTGAGAAGTGCCTGTGGAGTGTGCTCAATGTGAGCAGTGGCTCTGAAATGTGCTCAATGTGAGCTGTACTGGCTTGTGCTCAATGTGAGCAGTACCTGTGACATGTGCTCAAAATGAACATTGCATATGGCGTGTGCTCAATGTGAGCAGTGCCTGTGAAGTGTTGTAAATGTGAGCAGTGCCTGTGAAGTGTTGTAAATGTGAGCAGTGCCTGTAGCGTGTGCTCAAATTCGCCGATATGAAAATAAATTCCCTTTGGGTAACTGTATGTATAATTGAGAGGTGTAATCCACAACATACACTGGACGCAAAGGAACGACGCAGAGGAGAGAACATACGATACTCTAACACAAATTAATAATACACTGATTTTGTATATTAAAGTTCAGCAAATTTGTGGTATTGGTGTGATTCTAGTGCAAACAATACGGGCATGTTTACCTTCAGAGCGAGGTAACGTTAATTATGGGGTTCGTTTGCTGGTAATGTATTTCAGTTGCAACATATCCTTGTTTCCTGCAGTCAGTTATTTCGATCGAGTGTGAAGTCCAGGTATGACCGTAAAAGAAAAATGTCATATGCATGTTGATTCCTGCGTGCCGGTACACTATGGCTGATGACAGTCGAGACAAAATACAGAATGTCGTCACACCGGAAACCGTGGGATAAGAAATCACAACAAGTCCAATGGGTGACGCCGATCAACAGTTGGGGTGTTCGCGTACATTCTTTCGTGCGTGAAGCCACACCGTACTCATACTATTAGTATGCACGCAAACGTATGTGGCACTGAATGTGTACGATAACATCAACGATTAAATGTTCGACTCGCTTTGATACTTCAATCAAATTATTCTTTACAGTCCAATGTCCATTCGGCTGCATATGGTAATTGCCTACTTACTGCTATGTACTTGGACTTGCCTACAATCTAATTGTTATCGCCGCCGCTGTTTATAACCAATTGTTGTTTGAACCGTTCACCAGTACGAACTACTTTAAAGGTTTATATAATGGTCTTGTTCATATATTGTTGGCACGGTTCCTAAAGCAGCATTACAGCATGTGCGTGTTGCTATCCTCTTTATCCCTGAAGTCCTAGTGAGGCTAGCACTGACACCGATCGCCGTTTTTCGTCCTTCTTCCGTCAACCCCTTCCATTCTTTTCTCGTGTCTAGCCCACTTTGGCATTCTTCACATGCCTACTCTTTTCACTCAGACTATTCATCTCACCTAATTATTTTTTGGAACCAAACTTGCTATTATTGTTTTTCCGTCATCGCCAAGTTATCAAGGCCATATTAATAGGCTGTTGTTACGTACAAGCTAAACATCTTTGTTTGAGCTTCCGATACATATATGTACATGAGCTTCCGATACAAATATTTCCCATCACCGCTTTCCGAATTACCGTCTCCGTGTCGTGGTCCCCGCAAACCGCTCCACCCAGGTACACCTGTAGCTGTCTCGCTTTTTTTAGGGTTTTGCCTTCCAGTCTTTTAGGGGAAAGGGGAAGATCTCAGAGGAGTCGCGGACGGGGTTGATAGTCCATGTATGGAAAAGAAAAGGAAATGTCCATGCCCTTGGAAAATGCCGAGGTTTCGCGTTTCTAAGTCACTTTCTGAAGATGTTAGAGAGGATTCTGGATGGAAGGATAAGGAGGATAGTGAAGTGTGAAATGGGAGAAGAACAACAATGTTTCAGAAGATGGAGAGGTGCGGCGGACGGGATGTTTACTCTGTGGCAACTGGTGGGAAAGAAACTGGAGGGACAGGATGATATGGTTCTGGGGTTCACAGACCTAGAAAAAGCATGCGACACCGTTTCGAGAGATATGGCCATGACCACGTTGAGGTGGATGGGTGTCCCAGAGGCGGAGGTGAGGATGGTCGAAGGCACATATGAAGATACAAAAGGTAGAGTAGTGTGCGGACCGGGAATATTGGAGGAATTCAGGGTGAACGTTGGCTTGAGGGGAGTGCTCTAAGCCCACTGTTATGCATTGCAAAAGTGGAGGTGGTCAGTAGGAAAGCGAGTGCAAGGGACATTCTCCGCACGTTGCTATACGCCGATTCGTGGGGCGCGACAGCATACCGGTTAGAAGGCCGGACTCTCAATCGAGAGAACCCGGTTTCAAATCCTACTGCGGTCGCTTCGAACCTTTGGCAAGTTTGATCACCCCACGTTGCCACAGTTCACTCAGCTGTATAAATGAGTACCTGGAAATACAGACAGTGGTGGATATGTGAACGAATAGCCTTCGCGCAGCAATTGCAGCGTGGCTGAATACTTCCCAAAGAAGTTGAGATGGCCTTGGAATGAACAGGTCTGCCAGGGGGTGAAGTGTAAAGCGCTTTGAGCAGTCCTATGGACCGGATACCGCGCTATATAAGAACATACCTTTACCTTTAGCTTTATTACCTGGCAGTAATAGCGGACATGAGGCAGACCAATCGATGATCAACAAAGTAATTTGTTTAATATCCAAGACAACACTTCGACGATTTAACCGTTTAACCGCTTAAACACCTCGATGAGTGCAGCTAAGTGTGCTCTGGCCACGTCTGTGTGCGAACCACGAAGTCATCCACTTAGTTAGCCACGCCGGTTAACCCATTCAAGAGTTTGCGCTTTGAACGCCCGTAAGACTCTCCGGCGTTGATCAACCTAGATGGCATTCGTCGAAACAGGTATAGCCCAGAAGGACTAGAGAAAGCAGTCCTCTCTATATAATTGGCATGCATAACACTCTGCCAATAACCTTTGCTGCAGTCAAGTTTACTAAGACATGGCCTGTGGACAAAGATGCAAATATTGCTTAAGGATTGGGCATACGATAAGGCTTAGCTTGAATAGGTTTAGTCGTGTTCAACGAGATAGTACGTTCGAAAAGATTAGTGCATCCAGGGTTTTTCGAAAAGATTTCTGTAAATGTTTCGATCAAACCAACCAGCCGCAGCATACAGAACTTCCTCTGTAGACCTGAAAACACATTTCCTTAATATGTTCAGATGGAAGATCTTAGTGTTGTTTCAAACCCGGATTCGGTAATCGGTTAACCCGACCTTCATTATTATCACATAAGGTAATTTCCATTGCACAAGCAAATAAACTTATTGCAATCAGTGTGAAGCATTTCGAGTACCTATCTTCTATCCTGTTACTCAACTAGCAAACATTCTGACACGTTTGTCGAGTATCTATATCTATATCTTTCACTAGACCACAACTCTTTCAGAATGGCCATATATCCCCTAACTGTCCTGCCATACAAAAGTTCCAAGGGAGAAAATTTCTCTCTTGTACAGTTTCTCGGTTGGCGAAAAGAAGAGGTTCTAAATAACGATCCAACTCGCGGTGTCGCTCCGCATACATCCTTATCAGCATCTTCTTCAGACTGTCGTTGAAACTGTCTACTTGCCCATTGGCCATGGGATGGACAGGAGTAGAATGCACCTGGTGGGTAGATATTCGTCTAGTTACTTCACTCATGACACTAGAGACACACTGAGGGACATTAGCACTGAATACATTAGTTAGGAAATCTCCCCTAGTAAATATGGAGAGAAGAGCTTCAGTGACTACCTCGGTTGTAGTAGATGAGAAAGGGATTGATTCCGGATACAGGGTGGCGCAGTCAACTAAGGTGTGAACCCATCAGTTTCGTCTATCGGTAATTGGCGATAGTGTGCCTATCAAGTAAATGGCGACAACATAAAAAGGGACATCGATCACAGGCATCAATTGAACCTGAGCCAACTTAACACTTCCTCTATTTACTGTCCAGGACATTTGCCAATACCTCACTGGTATCTGCGACATGGTCATTTGGTGGGTAGCCGCAGGTTTGGTCCTGTCCATTCATATTTGCCGGTCGATAAATAGCGCTCTTGCGGCAGTAAGACTCTGTTTGAGTCCCCGATGGCGCACGAGTCATCCAGTCCTTTGTCGATTCACCGTGAGTGATCACGTGACCACTTGCCGTAGAGAGATCGCTATCACCGCACGGTGCCAATTATCCAGCTGTATATGGAGTAGATGTATGAGTATGAGAAGGCACACTGATGCCCATTGTGCCTCGGGTAATGAGTTGCTTCCATGAACTTGACCTTATGCGTCGATTTTACCTCCTCTGCCTCCTCATACCTCTCCAGTGCCTGTAGTTTTGCTGCACTGACACTTAGTTCCGTGTGCAGCTTAAGTTCTTCCTCTTTATTTTTTATTTCAAATAAAGTCAATTTGTACTCTTCTTCAGCTTTGCGAAACTGCATTTCAACTTGACGCCTCGCCATCTCCAATTCGTATTGCTCTTTCACTGCATCCGCGCGGGTCATCAGCTCCGTTTGCCGCTGCTCCTCCTGAGGCCTTATGAGGCTGGCGCTGGAGCGCACGGAACTGCCTCGTGACGTGCGGGAGAGATGGCTAACCTGAGACACGCTGTCTTCAGGGTCGATGCTATCAATGCCATTCTTGTCGTGTGGCGGTAAGCGAAGCTTGCCCTGCTTCTTGTACAAGCAGCCAACATCCTGGGTGAACGTCTCTTGTTCTTCAGTCCATTTTCCAGATGCAGATGTTGCCATTTTGTTCTCGCAGCCAGGTTCCAGTCCGATGACGACAACTGGTCAAGTTTTACTGTAGCGGTTCATACACCAACTATGAACACTAATTCCAAATCAATCATAGCTGTGGCTGTTTATTTCATAACACTTGATCCCAGAGTTGTCATCTCCTAATTCTTTGTATTTCTCGCGTATAACGCGAGCCGCGCACAAAAACCACGATGCTGGCTATACCCTAGCGGAATCTCTCCTCCCATTCTCTTTAGCACACATGCATCTGCCAGATGGCGCCACCACACAACTGCATTAGCAGTATATACAATTTCTAGCACTTACATACACATTAAATGGTGTTGTGGAATTGTATTGTTGTAACTATATAATTCACAAACTATATATACAAACTATATAATGAAATTTTTTTTACTATTTAATCTACATGTTAAGGTGATATTTCAGTGTTTGCCAAATTAGTTATCGCTTTAACTACTTGAATTGTGAATTGGTAAGTATAATTATGTTAGTGGATGCCTGCCATATTATTTATGTTTGATGCCCAGTGCATCGCTATCCACATCCGTCCGTCGCCCCTTCTGTCATTACTGTCCATCTCTCCCTCCATTCACCTCCGTCCGGCTGCACATACATTGACCGCCATTCTTTCGTCTACCCCTACAAGAATTTTCATCCATTACAGGCCACTGCACCCCATCCACGTTCGGCTGTCGTTGACTCTTCAGTCATTACCGTCCAATCTCTTCCTTCAATTACCTCCCTCCCACTACCCCTATATTGACCACCGTCCGTCTGCCCCGATTATTTTAGTTAATTATAGTACACTTTCATTTGAAGCATGATAGCAAAACAGACCAAGTAAATTGCAGGAACTTACTGCACTGAAGCGCAACAGAAGAGCATGACATCATTATACATTTAGCACAAGTGCTGCAAACCAGGCTGCCCAGGCACTAAAGTTGCGGAAAGATGCTAGCCACCTTGTCTTTCCCGCATGTTACTTTATGTGTTTCCACCCTTCCAGCCTAGTAGTTCGCCAAAGTCTTGTATTTATATGTCATTTTCTTTCAATTATTTACATTTCTGTGTCATTTTCTTTCAATTGTTTACATTCTTATGTTGTTTTCTTTCAATTATTGGCATTTCTCACTGCCCTCTAGGTTGTATGTTGCTGTGTATATAACGCATTTTTCTAAACATGCAATGCTTTCAGCTACCTAGTAATGCATAAGTTATGTATGTCCGGCCGTTTTCTCATATCTTCGCTTCCGTCCGCTTGCATCTTCAATCGTGACTCGCCGCTTTCAACTATAGACACCTTTTACCGTCGATTTACCTGCTAGCATATTCATCCAGTACAAGCCACAACACCCACATCCGCATTCGGCCGCCCCAAATATCCGTTCAACTAACATTAAGGTGTTGTTGTATGTATTCATCCAACCGTAGGTCGCCCCTAGCAACCACATGCGTAATACTTTCCCCAACAAATATTTAATAACTTGACCTATATTTTTGCTAAGAACTGCCTCAAGCGACCAAATGTGCTACAATTTGACCTATATTAATTCAACAACTTATATAGTATATATGCATATATATATATATATATATATATATATATATATATATATATATATATATATATATATATATATATATATATATATATATATATATAACGAAATATATATGTTATGCATATAATGTTCTTGTTATATCTTGCAGCACACATGAAGATGGCGCCCGGCGGTAGGTTGTGGAACTGCCTCTTGTTGACGATGCTGGCTGCTGCTCTCACTACATATGCACAAGGTAGGACGTGTGTGTGTGTGTGTGTGTGTGTGTGTGTGTGTGTGTGTGTGTGTGTGTGTGTGTGTGTGTGTGTGTGTGTGTGTGTGTGTGTGTGTGTGCGTGTGTGCGTGTGTGCGTGTGTGCTTGTGTGTGTGTGTGTGTGTGTGTGTGTGTGTGTGTGTGTGTGTGTGTGTGTGTGTGTGTGTGTGTGTGTGTGTGTGTGTGTGTGTGTGTGTGTGTGTGTGTGTGTGTTGTGTGTGTGTGTGTGTGTGTGTGTGTGTGTGTGTGTGTGTGTGTGTGTGTGTGTGTGTGTGTGTGTGTGTGTGTGTGTGTGTGTGTGTGTGTGTGTGTGTGTAGGTTTTTGTGCATGAGGCGCTTATCCGTTAAACGTATTAAAGGCCAAATAAAAACAAATGAAAACTGTCGTCTGATTGCTAATGGTGGAGGTAAAACTGGTTTGCTCCAAAACCAGTTAATGGCCACTCAGTTGAGTAAGCCATAGCAGAATAATATATGTTTTTCCGGTTGACCGATAGTGTTAGCCGACCCTAGACGTTCTTACGTCGTGACAAGGAAATACATAATTTATTTGGCGTATCTAAGATCTCGGAAGGGGCAGGCAAGCTTAGTCACCTACAAGTTTTGTTTTCACGAAGCACTACAACACGCTATATAAGAAACAAATAACAAATTTAAGCCAAAGCTGTAGTAGCTATTGTGACATATCATTTGGTTTTACATACTGATGTCGTACCTTTACACAAATTATGGATATGGAAATATACATAGATTTCACCAACCAAATGTTAGCTGAAATAAACTAATATGCTGATACATATATGTAATGGGATGTATATTGGAAAATTCCAATCATGACAATATTCCAAGTGGAACACCGTGCATGATCATGATGTGCATGATGATATTGTTTATTGGTATGGCTGTGAGATATGCACTCTCGGAGAAATATTTCCAAGAATATACTCAAGTATCTACCTACCCTAATATTCCTCCCAATAAAATATTAAAAACAGAAAATCTGTCCTACATAACCTAGCATTTGAAAGAATTTATACAAATAGCTTTGATTTTTTGAATAATGCTAATCACTTACTGAATATGACCATACATTTCTTCTAAAACAGGTTATAGTGGTGGCATCTGACTTTTCATCAAACGATTTGTTTGCCTAGCAATAAGACAACTATGAAGGGTTTCCTTAGCAACTGATACAACAAATTGCACATAGACAATTGTAAGGCAAATAAGTTACGATAAATATATATATATCAATGCTACTTGGACAAGACTAAGATCAAACTTATCGTTCACTGTAAGTAGTTATGGAGTGTAGAAGGGACATCAATGCGTTGCGCTCCGACTTCCAGTTTCCGGCATGCATTGGGTCATATCCGGTCAGTATTGGTCATATCAGGTCATTATGTGTCATTTCCCCTCAGTAGGGGGATATATCCGGTCAGGTGAGGTCGCACTCGGCATGTCTATGATCATGTCCGGCAAATATGGTGCCACCTAGCGACTAACAGGAGACTAATGACTAATTAGGTCAACAATCAAATTAAGTAGATCAACATAATGACATAACATTTCGTAGTTTGCGGGTGATTCATTCAGCGGACGTAAACAACAAGGGGCCATCGGAAAAACAACTGACTAAGAGTCACACAAGTGCGCTTATGTAAAAAGCATAAAGTATAGTTCTGCTACTGTGACAGCTCTGTCGGTCTACTTCAGTGAGACGACGTAATCGGACCAATGCCAGCGATAACCTACGCATAACAATACATTTTGTGAGATGACCTATATATCGAAAAAGCCGGAGCCCGGCTACGCAGTTAGTATGTATTTTACGGGAACAGATAGAGCACAATGCATTCAAAAGGCGCAATGCACTCAAATGCTCACTCATCTATCCCACGCTAAAATTCTGCTTCAACAACCACATGCTTCACATCGAACATGAACAGCTCCAAGAAAACGAATGAGAAATATCCAAGCATGAAAGAAACCCGATGAGGAACGCAATGTTCCACTCCAGCCTGCTCCCACAACGCCGCGCAGAAATTTTATCGGGGAAATCGATTTAAGTATCTTACCTATAATTCCACCTATTAGTGTTTCTTTATAAAATATTGGCTCTATTTGTTCTACCTTTTCAATCCAATGACATACTGGTACCTCTCATAGATGGGGTTATAGGTGTTTGTTTTTGGATGGTTGGTGTCGGTTGATGACAAGGTGAATGAGAGAGCTAAGTCATACAAGGAAGACACATGTGGAGACGTCTCCACGGTTTTTTATACTGAAGTTCAGGGGCTTATTCATACCATCAAAAGATGAAAAGTGGCCCAATACAAAGCTTAGCAACATTGCACTAAAAGCGAGATAAAAACAAGGATGGATCAATAAAAATATAAGCAACAAAAGAAAGAAAAAAATAATTAATAAATAAGTAAAACATGACTTATCTATATATCTGGTGGTCATGGTAACCAGGAAAAACGCTACGCCCTACAAGATACATCACCTGACTATGTGTGCCGTTCACCCACACTTTATGGGCTCGGGCCTCGTACGCTGTTAATTCGCAGGTCATCATCTCCCAGCCAGGCATTAACCTACTCTTAACACCATGACCACCAGAATATGAAAACAATCACATTTGATCTGATTAAGACCGAACAGTTTTAAAACATCTGATTCAAAAGAAAAGCATTCACACCTGTCTTAAACGCAGTCATGTTTGGAGAGGCCCGGTCCATGGCGGTTTGTTCCCAGAAGTCGGGGGTGATGGCAAACGCTTTCAGTGACGTTTTTATAGAGTCTTTGAAACGTTTCTTCTGGCCTCCGTGAGACCGCTTTCCTTGCTGTAGTTCGCCATAGAAGAGCCTTTTTGGGAGCCGATGGTCTGGCATGCGGGCTACATGTCCTGCCCAGCGTAGCTGGGACTGCATTAGGATGGTATAGTTGCTGGGTAGGTCTACTTGGGCAAGTACCTCAGTGTCTGGAATCCTGTCCTGCCACTTGATGTTGAGGAGTTTCCTGAGGCACGTTGTGTGGAAGTGGGTTAGCTTCTTAGCATGGCGTTGGTACACTGTCCATGTTTTACATGCGTAGATCAGTGTGGGGAGCACAGTTGCCCTGTACACCTTCAGCTTGGTCTGTAGACTAATGCCTCTTTTGTTCCAGACATTGGCATGTAGTCTGCCGAAGGTCGCGCTGGCCCTTGCAATTCTGACGTTCACCTCGTCATCAATGGTGACATTTTGAGACAGTGTGCTGCCAAGATAGGTGAACCTGTTCACTGCACTGAGACTCTGACTGTTGACTGTGATGTTGGGCTCAACATAGGGTTTCCCTGGGGCCGGCTTGTGCAGTACTTCAGTCTTCTTTATGCTGATGGTGAGACCGAAGTTTGTACAGGCTATGGAAAACTTGTCTACGCTGCGTTGCATATCAGCTTCTGAGCCGGCGTTGAGAGCACAGTCATCAGCAAATAGGAAGTCCCTGATGATGTCTGTCTTGGCCTTGGTTTTTGCTTGAAGCCTCCTGAGGTTGAACAGCTTTCCATATGTACGGTACCTGAGGTCGATTCCAACGTCACCGTCTCTGAAAGCGTCAGTCAGTATTGCGGAAAACATGAGGCTGAACAGAGAACAAGACGCAGCCCTGCTTGACGCCGTTAGAGACAGGAAATGGCTCAGATGTGTCACCGTTGTCCTGAACGTGTGCTTGCATGCCAGCGTGGAGTTGTTGCATCATGGAGATAAACTTCCGTGGGCATCCGTACTTGGCCATGATCTTCCACAGACCCTCTCTGCTAACCGTATCGAAGGCCTTGGTCAGGTCGACATAGGTAGAGAACAGGTCAGAGTTCTGCTCCTGACATTTCTCTTGCAGCTGCCTTGCTGCAAATACCATGTCGATAGTACCGCGCTCTTTCCGGAATCCACACTGGTTCTCTGGTAGGAGTCCCTGGTCAAGGTGCGTTGTGAGACGGTTAAGCAGGATCCTGGCAAGTATCTTGCCTGCAATGGAGAGCACGGATATACCTCGGTGGTTGTCGCAGACCTGATGATTTCCTTTTCGCGTGTACAGGTGTATGATAGCAGCATCTTTGAACTCCTGGGGGATCGTCTCCTGCTGCCACATGAGTAGAAACAGCCGATGGAGCTTTTCGGTCAAAGCTGAGCCACCTTCCTTGTAGACCTCGGCTGGAATGGAGTCTGAACCAGGAGCCTTGCCACTGAAGAGCAGACAGATCGCTTTCTGGGTCTCAAGCAAAGTTGGTGTTTCATCCAGCGCTTAATTGATGGGCACTTGGGGGAGACGGTTTATGGTTTCATTGTTGATGGATGAAGGGCGTTTCAGGACGCTGTTGAAGTGTTCAGCCCACCGTACGTACGTTTGCACTGAGGAGAGGGGATGATCCTGAGGATGTTGCACCGTAAACTTCTTTCAGGGCATCGTAGAAGTTCGTCAGGTCATGTCTGTCAGCGTAGCTTTGGATCACATCAACTTTGTTTCTCAGCCAAGTGTCTTGCATCTGGCGGAGTTTCTGCTGTACAGTTTTGCGTATGGCGTTGTATGCATCTTTCTTCGAATTGGACTTGGGGCTACTGAGGTAGGCTTGATGGAGACGGTGTTTCTCATCCAGTAGCTGCTTGATCTCGTCGCAGTTTTCGTCAAACCAGTCGTTGTGCTTTCTGGTCGAGGGCCCCAGGATCTCAGTAGCTGTGTTGTAGACCAGCTTTCTGAGGGTCGCCCAGTCGGCCTCCACATTCTGGCTGTCCAGTGGGGTGGATTCCAGACGTACTTCCAAGATATACACAAAACACTGTTTGGTGTTGGTGTTCTTCAGTTGGGTGATGTTAAGCCTTTTTGGAGCCTTCTTGCCTTGCGGGCGTCTTTTAGGTTGGACTCGGATGTTGAACTTGGTGACGATGAGGCGGTGGTCTGTCCAGCAATCAGCGCCGCACATAGACTTCGTCACCCCCCGCACATCCTGCCTGTCCCTCTTCCTGACGACAACGTAGTGAATAAGATGACAGTGCTTAGATCGACGGTGCACCCATGACGTCCTGTTTCGGGTAGGGAGGATGAAGGCTGTGTTGGTGATCAGTAGTCCATGCTCTGCGCAGGTCTGGAGCAGTAGGAGACCGTTGCTGTTGCAGTGGCCCACTCCATACTCTCCGATGACCCCATCCCAGGAGACGTTGTCAGAACCTACTCTAGCATTGAAGTCACCAAGAATGATGAGTTTGTCCGCTTTCGGAACAACATCAATGGCAGAGTGAAGTTCCTCATAGAATTTGAACTTCACTTCATCCGAGTTGGTCATGGTGGGAGCATAGGCACTGATGATGGTAAGATGCTACCTTCCGAATGTGAGGGGGAGTTTCATGGTCATAAGCCTGTCGTTCACTCCATTGGGAGGTCCAGCCAGCTTGCCAACAAGAGCTGTCTTCACTGCAAAGCCAACACCAGCCTCACGTCGTTCTTCACTTCCACGGCCACTCCGAAAGAAGGTGTAGCCATAACCCCTTTCATAAAGTTCGACTTTTCCTGGAAGCCGGGTCTCACTCATGGTTGCGATGTCGATGTTGTATCTGGCGAGTTCCTTTCCAACCAGAGCGGTTTTCCTCTGAGGTCTGTCCGCATCGTCTCTGTCCAGGAGTGTCCGGACGTTCCATGCGCCAAGGGTGAGAGGAACAACCCTCGTTTTTTTCTTTGAGTTTCGACCGCTGAAGTAGGGTCCCCGCCAGCCGCGGTAAGCTGGTTGGGGAAGGGTGGAGCAGGCAATGTTTAGGGCACATTTTCTAGCCCCTTCCTCATGCCAGGAGGTGAGCAGTGCGTTCCTGAATAGGGCTGCTCAGTCGCTCAGGTGGATACCGAACTCCACTGCTGCTCCATGTCAGTGAAGAGCGACCTTATGGCCTGAGCCGCCTGTGTGCAGGTTTGCGGCTACGGCTGCCAGTGTATCCACACCTACCGCTTCGTCGCTTGCCTGTCGCCACAGGACTGGAGGATGATGATTGGGATGGGATGGGTGGATGACAAGAGTGACTTGCGCGGTGACTTTGATTAAAGTGAGGAAGAGTTGCGCATTTCATCGACCTCACTCTTTCGCCCGAAACCATCTGAATCCAGCAGCAGGGCAAGGCCGAGACGGCTGGAGATGGAGTCGGGTGCAGTGGATGACCATGACGTCCTATGTGTCTCGTCGTGCTCTCCGCGCTCCGCAACGCGTTGCTGGGAATCGCCTTTCTCCCCGTTGAACCAGCTGGTGGTTTCATCCGCGCAGTCCGCCGAGTCCAGTCTTCACATGCTTAGGTAGACAAGCCCTAGCTCACCGAGGGTTTGAGACCCGTCGGCTACCCTCACCTGGTTTAGCCGGCCTGCCAAAGGCGTTGCCCGGGGAATGGCCACTGTCGCATGCAAACAGCTGCGGGGAGCCACAGGTGAGAGGTGAAAGCTGAGTGCAGGGTGGAGACCTAAGGTGGACGAGCTGTCCTGAAAAGGACATGGCAACCCCCAGCCAGAGGTACTACCCCACCCTGTCACCCCATACACCCCATACATCCCATACACTCGACACAGTTGAGAGTAACGTACACCTGACAGCAAAAGACGCTGTTGCCTAACCGTAACACAAACGTGACTGTAACACAGTAGTGACGTACACGTGACAGTAACATCTACATGACTGTAACATACATATGACATTAACATACACATGAATGTAATAAACATTAGACACATTTATCAGTAACACATACCTGACAGTAAAATTAACATACACCTGGCAGTAACATTCACACGGCAGTAAAGAACACTTCACAGAAGCAGACACCTGACAATAACATCAACAATATAATACCATACAACTGACAGTAACATACAGTTGAGACAGTTGAAAGTATCATACACCTGACAGTAATATACACCTGGCAGTAGTACACACACGAAAGTAACATTATCATGCCAGATCTATACACCGGACAGTAACATACGCTTTACAGTAATTTATACATGACAGTAGCATACACCTAGCGGTAACATAACCTGACATTAACATACACATGACAGTAACATACATATGATAGTAACACACAAATGACAGTAACACACACCTGGCTGTTACATACACATGTGAGTAACATGCACTTGACAGTAACATATACAATATAATAATATACACACCTAACAGAAACGTACATGGGACAGTAACATACATAAAAGTAACATACGGCTGACAATAACATACACCTGACAGAAACATACCCATGGCAGTAACGTACACTTGACAGCAACATGCACAATATGGTAACATACACATGAAGGTAACATACACCTGATCGTCACTTACATTTGACACAGTTGATAGTAGCACACACCTGAGAGTATCTTATACATGGCAGTAACATATACCTGGCAATAACTCACAAATTGACATTAACATATAATATATCAATATACGCTTGACAGCAACATGCACATGATAGTAACATCACATGACAGTAGCATAAACATGATATAATATTATAAATCTGACAGAAACATACGCATGACAATAACACACACTTGTCAGAAACAGACTCTTGACAGTAATATACACAATATGGCAACTCTTGACAGTAACATACACATGATTGTAACATGCACATGAAAGTAATATACACCCAACAATAACACACACCTGAGAGTAACATATGCAATAGAATATTATAAATTTGAGAGTAACATACACGTGACAAAACATACATGTGACAGTAACATGCATGAGAGTTACATACACAAGACAGTTACATGCATCTTGCAGTAACATACACATGACAGTAACATACACCTGACAGTAATACACATTTGACACAGTTAACAGGTACACACACACACATGGCAGTAACATACACATGACAATAACACACACTTGACAGATACAGACGCTTGATAGTAACATAGACAATAGCGCAACATACATTTGAGAGTAGCATACACACGATAGTAACATACATATGACAGTAACATACACCTGACATTAATATATACAATAGAATATTATACATCTGACAATAACATACGCATGACAAAACATACATGAGACAGTAACATACATGAGATTAACAAACACACGACAGTGACATACACCTGAAAATAACATATACGGCTAATACTGATACCTTCGTTGAATACAGTTCTTTACACTTTTTGTAGCCAAAACGTGTCTTTTCTATTAGCAGTTTTATTAATGAATCTGTTGATTACGCATCAGTTGGAATTTAAGATCATCATATAATGCTTAAATGTTTGCTGGCCCAGAGACTCGTGACACTTTGATCGTTATTCCCTACGTCTCCATTTCCTAAACCAACCGCAAAGAAAACAATATACCCAACGAAGAGATCTATTGAATTTACCACACGATCCAATATAACTTAAAAGGTGGTCCAATATAGACGAATGGTCGTCTATATTGGACCAGTATGCCATACTCCAAATTTCTAATTTTCTCCCAAATGCCTGGTCGAATAGTTGCCATATTGTACCTATTGGTGCCTATCACTGACGAGTTTCAAATTAAATAGTGGAAAGCGCAACATTGATAGTTTCCTTTGATATATCGGGGCATGTTCATAAATGGTCCAATATACCCGACCTTCCCCTACTATTACAATATACTCGGCTATATTAATAATTTAGTTTCATTTACAATATATAATTTATATATATATATATATATATCCGCGGGATGTTTCAGGGAGTTTCATAAAAACTTTTTTGAGAGAATATGCTTTAACTGTTACATTTTTCAGAAATTATCCCAGAAATTCTCAGGAGATTGCGTACGCCCGAACCCCCTTTTCAAAACCCGGAGGAAGGGTATATACATGCGTAATGTAGTTTTACAATATACTCAGCTTTATTTATTTTTGTATGGAGAATTGGGAATATGGCATATGGCATATCCAAGCAAACAGCCGAAGCAAATTTTGTGAGAAATCCACGTTACTTCGTAATATTTTATTTTGCATTTGCCTGTATGAAATACGGCGACGTTTGGTTCCACATAAATCCCCGAACATCAAAATATCGGGATAATTCAGGGATTAGCCCGGAATGTTAATACTGTTAGTAATTCCCGAAAAATACACAATTAAAGCTAAATATTAAATACATGTATACATGCGTGGCTCGAATATAAACAGTGTCAAATACGTCAACACGTAAATATTTTACAGAAAAGAGCAAAAATTCCTATTTATTTAAGACAGAAATCAGCATTTTCATCTCAACGTATGAGTGTGTCTTTGACACAAGCCGAGCCGCTAGGAACGGCGAGTTTCACCTTTTGCAGGCAACCATCTTCATCACGGGAGGTGTTCCTGATTCTCGCAAGCAGCCACTGGTTTCGCGATAAGTGTTCATCTTTGATAACGATAACCTCAAATGTATGCAAGTTTCGTTGTGGGCGAATCCACTTGGTCGATAGAGGGTGCAATATCTTCTTACTGACACGCTGAACTTTCTTGCCATCATTCTATCACAATTGTGTTGGCCCATTCTGATATATCTCAGAAGTTTGATTTCGGCTTTGAACGCTTTTATCTGCACGAGCTTGATGATCTTACTTTCAACAACCACCTCCTAGCGACTAAATAAGTACTAACTCGGCTTATTTGCCGTCCAAGTAGCGCTCTCTAGTTTATATGTGTGTGTGTTTTAAATGGACCTACATTTCGTCCAATTATTGTCTCCTTATTCGACCTATTTCCTTTCCAAGTAGCGCCTCTAGTGTGTATATATGTACTAATTTGACTTACATTTCGTCCAATCTTTGTCTATTATTGTCTGACATATTTCCCTTCTCTTAACTACCAAATATGCACTTGATACTGGCTTGTGGGGTTACTCTGGCATTACTCATCACTAGATAACAAAGGATTCTTTGTTGGTCATCTATCAAATGTAGATGCGAACATTTCCATATCCCATGGTGCTCACATCTGAGAAGCGATGCAGTTCCATTAATCTAATTTTCCCAAAATCGTCCGGCTTGAAACATCTTCGGATCTTCCTACTTACCAAGTGGATGAATGATCTAAGTGTGTTGTCGACAAATGGGTCGTCCCAGTCAATCTTATCTATGTACATTTGGTGAAGTAATTGCTATCCTACTAGCACGATTGGTGCAATGGAGCCAAGTGGATCATAGACTGAACTGATGGTAACCATATTTTCACGTCTTGTTAAAGGGCGCACTTTCGTGGTTATTCTGAACTGAAGGCTGTAAGATTCTATGCACCAGTCGATACCAACTATCCGTTCTTCCAAGAAATCGTCTTGGAAGAAATCAACATATTTCCTCGCTCGATCATTTGCCCGTGTTGGATGCAAACCTGTGCAATGTCAGGCCTCCTATTGTACAGAGTTCCATGCTCTCGACGACAAGGTTGATCGCATCGTTGACATTCAACAGAGATTTCAAACCGTCATCCATGTCGAAGTAATCATCCACTATCTGTTTCAGGCCAAAGTTGGCACACTCTGAAAATGAGCCTGCACCAAACAAGTGTACGCTCATTCGATATTCGCACGGCTAGGTGTCGCGATCTGCATACTACTTGCGATATCTTCATGACACGGCCCTTCAGCTGTTTTCCGGGAGATTCGGTTCCGCTATCTTGAAGGGTAGTGGCATTTCATAGTGATGAACGGATCTCTGGTGAATGCCGTCTTTCATTGTTGATATATACTTGCGATCATTCTGAGCGTTCCTTCTCCTGGACATCATTCGCTGAAGTCCACAATTCCATCATCCTCGCAATGTGGATTAGATCAATCACTTCCTTTGTGCTTGTTCTCAAGGAATGTAGAACATGGTCAGAACACTTTTGATCGTATAGGCGGTCACCATCTCGTGCCTCATATTTGTACAACGATGGTGGAACTTTGCATATCAGGATCATGTTGCTTAAGCCAATATGATTCCGTTCAGTGCAATCGTACTGGCTAGGATAAACGATTCCCACAATCAATCCAAGATGTGTCTTCTGGGCATACGGTCCATCGTCACTAGAGCGTATGACGTCACGTGAACAATTATGCTCAATGAGAAGACCTACTTTGCACTCGTTCAACAGCATTAATTTGCTTGAGATCGGCTCCAAATGTTAACTGGTTAACTGGTTAACTATCCTGGCAGTCACACAACTTTCCATTCCGTGTACATCAAGGTAAATTTAGAACATGTGATATGATGATGTATGCATACATCGTAAAAGTGTTGATTTGTAAGATGATATTCGAGCAATAAAAAATAGAAATATATCGCAAGAGGAAAGTCGATTAAAACATGCAAGTTGTCAAAAGTGATGTCACTTATTGATCTACAAAACAACGCTTGGAAATAAAAATTCCACTTTTGAAGAATAAAGAAATTATGACAGTTAAACTTGATATATATATATATATATATATATATATATATATATATATATATATATATATATATATATATATATATATATATATCAAACATAAATGTTTCGAAACAAGAACGTTGCCTTCAAACGAATCATAAAAAAGTAGAACAGTTATGTTTATGTTGACGTGAAAAGAACCGCAAGATGTTCGTTCCTTGAATTTTTAAATGTGGTCATGTGAATGCAACATGAAACATGTGGTAGAATAATAATAGTATAACGTTTGAGGAAATACGATATGCGTGGTACCTAGTGAAACAACTTGATTTTGTTATTGTGTCCAGCATCTAAATATGTACTAATTCGACCTATTTCCCTTCCAAGTAGCGCTTCTAGTATGTATGTATGTACTAACTTGACCTACATTTCGTCCTATCGTTGTCTCCAGCAAACCTATATTATGTACTAACTTGACATATTTCCCTTCTCAAAAACCACCTCCTAACGACCAAATATGCAATTGATACTTGCTTAAGTGGGGTTATTCTGTCCTTATACATCAGTAGATAACAATGGACTCTTTGTTGGTCATTTTTCAAATGTAGATGCGAACATTTCCATATCCCATGGTGCTCACATCTGAGAAGCGATGCAGTTCCATTAATCTAATTTTCCCAAAATCGTCCGGGTTGAAACATCTTCGGATCTTCATACTTACCAAGTGGATGAATGATCTAAGTGTTTTGTCGATAAATGGGTCGTCCCAGTCAATCTTATCTATGTACATTTGGTGAAATAATTGCTTTCCAACTAGCACGATTGATACAATCGAGCCAAGTTGATCATAAACTGAACTGACGGTAGCCAGATTTTCACGTCTTGTTAAAGGGCGCACTTTCGTGGTTATTCTGAACTGAAGGCTGTAAGATTCTATGCACCAGTCGATACCAACTACCCGTTCTTCCAAGAAATCGTCTTGGAAGAAATCAACATATCTCCTCGCTCGATCATTTTCCTGAACTGTATCTAAGACCTCCATCGCATTGGATGCAAACTTGTGCAACGTCTGACCTCCTATTGTACAGAGTTCCTTGCTCACGACGACAAGGTTGATTGCATAGTTGATATTCAACAGATATTTCAAGCCGTCATCCATGTGGAAGTAATCATTCACTATCTGTTTCAGGCCAAAGTTGGCACACTCTGAAAATGAGCCTGCGCCAAACTAGTGCACACTCATTCGATATTCGCACGGCTAGGTGTCGCAATTCCCCTAGTCCCACCACAGGAATCTGAGATAATTTCGGTGTTCTGTATTAATCTTGAACTGGTGATACATATGTTTGCTGTCATACATAAGGGAAATTGGTTCTTGGCGAAACATGCAGAGCACACTTATGAGTGTTTTCGTGAGATCCAGTCCATGGAGCAAATGATCGTTCAACGAATTCTCTTGAAACTTCGCGCTGCAATCAAACACAACACGTATCGTCTTGCACTTCATTGGATTATGTACTCCGTGATGAGGTATGTACCACACGTGGCCATCGTCCTTCGTCAGTTTAGCTTCTGCTATCCTCTGGGAAGCATCATACATAAACGCAGTGTAGTCTCTGTGGTATTGCCATAGTAGTATACAGGTTCGATATGTATACTACTTGCGATATCCTCATGAACAGGCCCTTCAGCTGTTTTCCGGGAGATTCGGATCTGCTTCCTTGAAGGGTAGAGGCATTTCATAGTGATGATCGGATCGCTAGTGAATGCCTTCTTTCATGATTTGTAAATTATTAGAAAGGTTTATTAAAGATCATATGGTGGACTTCCTCGTTAAGCATAAATTATTAAATTCATCTCAACATGGATTCCTTAAAGCGAGGTCATGCTTAACAAATATGTTATGTTTTTTGGAAGAAATCACTATGTGGATAGACGAGGGATCGCCAGTAGATATTATCTACTTAGATTTTCAGAAAGCTTTTGACAAAGTGCCACATCAAAGATTGCTACTTAAATTAAAAGCCCATGGTATCGGGGATAGCATAACTGATTGGATAGAACAATGGCTGACTGACAGAAGACAACGAGTTGTAGTAGATGGCGAAGTTTCAAATTGGAAATCGGTTTTGAGTGGGGTACCTCAAGGATCAGTATTAGGACCTATATTATTCTTAATTTATATCAATGACTTGGACGAGAGTATAACAAGTAACGTACTGAAATTTGCGGACGACACAAAACTGTTTAGAAAGGTTAATACTGATGGTGATAAACAACATTTACAAAACGATCTAGACAGATTAGTGAAATGGTCTGAGAAATGGCAGATACTGTTCAATTTTGGGAAATGTAAATGCCTACATACAGGACATGGGAACTTGAATGTAAACTATAAAATGGGAGCTACTGTTCTTGGTACTACTGTAAAAGAAAAGGACTTAGGAGTTACAATAAGCGCTGATATGAAAGTTTCAGAGCAGTGTGGTATTGCAGCTTCAAAGGGTAATCAAATTCTTGGATTGATTAGAAGAAACATAACATACAAGGGAAAAAAGTTAATTATACCTCTTTATAAAGCAATAGTTAGACCTCATTTAGAATACTGTATACAAGCATGGAGACCATATCGTAAGAAGGATATAGATACGCTTGAACGCATACAAAGGTGAGCAACTAAACTGATTCCAGAACTTAGAGACCTTAGTTATGAAGAACGCCTGAAAGAATGGGGTTTAACAACTCTAGAGACAAGGAGGTTAAGAGGAGATCAGATTGAAGTTTTTAAGATATTGAATGGGTATGAAAATATTGATAGAAATATGTTTTTCTCACTCAAGAAGGATAGCAGAACTAGAGGACATGAGGTAAAATGAGTAAAGGATCAATGTAGATTGGACATCAGGAAGCACTCGTTCTCACAGAGGACAATAAATGAATGGAACAAACTGTCTACAGATTGTGTAACTGCTAGCAGCGTGGATATGTTTAAAAACAAGGTTGACACATATATCAGGAGGGCGGGTTATAAGTAGGTGAACATTGTTGGACTCTCGATAAGCCAATGGCTTCCTTGTCCACTTGCCATCTAGGCCTTCGGCTTGGATGGCAAATCTTGTTAAATCTTGTTAAATTATTGATAGGAAATACCGATAATTCTGAGCGTTGTTTCTTCTGGACATCGTTTGCTGAAGTCCAATTCCTTCATCCTCGCAATGTGGATTATATCAATGACTTCCTTTGTGCTTGTTCTCAAGGAGTGTAGAACATGGTCAGAACACTTTTGATCGTAAAGGCGGTCACCATCTCGTGCCTCATATTTGTACAACGATGGTGGAACTTCGCATATCAGGATTATGTTGCTTAAGCCAATATGATTCCGTTCAGTGCAATCGTACAGGCTAGGATAAACGATTCCCACAATCAATCCAAGATGTGTCTTCTGGGCATACGGTCCATCGTCACTTGAGCGTATGACGTCACGTGAACAGTTATGCTCAATGAGAAGACCTACTTTGCACTCGTTCAACAGCATTAATTTGCTTGAGATCGGCTCCAAATGTTAACTGGTTAACTGGTTAACTATCCTGGTAGTCACACAACTTTCCATTCCGTGTACATCAAGGTAAATTTAGAACATGTGATATGATGATGTATGCATACATCGTAAAAGTGTTAATTTGTAAGATGATATTCGAGCAATAAAAAATAGAAATATATCGCAAGAGGAAAGTCGATTAAAACATGCAAGTTGTCAAATGTGATGTCACTTATTGATCTACAAAACAACGCTTGGAAATAAAAATTCCACTTTAGAAGAATAAAGAAATTATGACAGTTAAACTTGATATATATATATATATATATATATATATATATATATATATATATATATATATATATATATATATATATATATATATATCAAACATAAATGTTTCGAAACAAGAACGTTGCCTTCAAACGAATCATAAAAAAGTAGAACAGTTATGTTTATGTTGACGTGAAAAGAACCGCAAGATGTTCGTTCCTAGAATTTTTAAATGTGGTCATGTGAATGCAACATGAAACATGTGGAAGAATAATAATAGTATAACGTTTGAGGTACCTAGTGAAACAACTTGATTTTGTAGGCCCGTGTGTCAGCAACCCATGTCAGAATGCTGGTACTTGCACCAATATAGTGAATGGATACACTTGTGGCTGTGCTGCTGGTTACAATGGCGACAACTGCCAGACAGGTACGTGTAAATATTTGTATTGTTATTCCACATAACTTTCCTTTACGTGTAAATCAAAATAAGTTTAAACATGTCATATGATGATATATACATATAGCGTGAAATTGTTGATTTCTAAGATGATATTCGACCAATAAGAAATATAAATATATCGCAAGAGAAAAGTCGATGAGAACATTCAAGTTGTCAAAAGTGATGTCACTTATTTATCTTGCAAAGTTTGCTTCGAAATAAAAAAAATCGCGCTTGAAGAGAAAAGAAGTGTTGACAATTAAACCTGATATCCAGTTCAAAGTGTCTCAACTGTAAAGGTTTCGAGATAAGAACGTTGGCTTCAATAGAATAATGAAAACGTAGAACAGTTATTTTTATGTAGACGTGAAAAAGACCCACGAGTTGTTCGTTCTTAGAATTGTAAAGAGTGACCATATGAATGCAACATGAAACATGTGGTATCGTTTTTGAGGAAATATGATATGCGTGGTAACTAGTTAAACAACTTGATTCTGTAGTGATACAGGTAATTTGTCACTACTTTGTAGACATCGACGAGTGTTCCAGCACCCCATGTCAGAATGCTGGTACTTGCACTGATGCAGCGAACGGATACACTTGCGGCTGTGCTGCTGGCTACAATAGCGACAACTGTGAGACAGGTATGTCTACGTATGTGTATTGTTGTGCCACATAACTTTCCATCACGTGTACATCAAGGTATATTTAGAACATGTGATATGTGATATGTATACATACAGCGTAAACGTGTTGATTTATAAGATGATATTCGATCAATAAAAAATATAAATATATCGCAAAAGAAAAGTCGATGAGAACATTCAAGTTGTCAAAAGTGATGTCACTTATTGTTTTTAGAAAAGTTTGCTTCGAAATAAAAAAAATCGCTCTTGAAGAGAAAAGAAATGTTGACAATTAAACCTGATATCCAGTTCAAAGTGTTTCAACTGTAAAGGTTTCGAGATAAGAACGTTGGCTTCAATAGAATAATGAAAACGTAGAACAGTTATTTTTATGTAGACGTGAAAAAGACCCACGAGTTGTCCATCACTAGAATTTTAAAGAGTGACCATATGAATGCAACATGAAACATGTGGTATCGTGTTTGAGGAAATATGATATGCGTGGTAACTAGTGAAACAACTTGATTCTGTAGTGATACAGGTAATTTGTCACTACTTTGTAGACATCGACGAGTGTTCCAGCACTCCATGTCAGAATGCTGGTACTTGCACTGATGCAGTGAACGGATACATTTGCGGCTGTGCTGCTGGTTACAATAGCGACAACTGTGAGACAGGTATGTCTACGTATGTGTATTGTTGTGCCACATAACTTTCCATCACGTGTACATCAAGGTATATTTTGAACATGTGATATGTGATATGTATACATACAGCGCAAACGTGTTGATTTCTAAGATGGTATTCGATCAATAAAAAATATAAATATATCGCAAGAGAAAAGTCGATGAGAACATTCAAGTTGTCAAAAGTGATGTCACTTATTTATCTTGCAAAGTTTGCTTCGAAATAAAAACAATCGCGCTTGAAGAGAAAAGATATGTTGACAATTAAACCTGATATCCAGTTCAAAGTGTTTCAACTGTAAAGGTTTCGAGATAAGAACGTTGGCTTCAATAGAATAATGAAAACGTAGAACAGTTATTTTTATGTAGACGTGAAAAAGACCCACGAGTTGTTCGTTCCTAGAATTTTAAAGAGTGACCATATGAATGCAATATGAAACATGTGGTATCGTGTTTGAGGAAATATGATATGCGTGGTAACTAATGAAACAACTTCATACTGTAGTGACACAGGTAATTTGTCACTACTTTGTAGACATCGACGAGTGTTCCAGCACTCCATGTCAGAATGGTGGTACATGCACTGATGCAGTGAACGGATACACTTGCGGCTGTGCTGCTGGTTACAATAGCGACAACTGTGAGACAGGTATGTCTACGTATGTGTATTGTTGTGCCACATAACTTTCCATCACGTGTACATCAAGGTATATTTAGAACATGTGATATGTGATATGTGATATGTATACATACAGCGTAAACGTGTTGATTTCTAAGATGGTATTCGATCAATAAAAAATATAAATATATCGCAAGAGAAAAGTCGATGAGAGCATTCAAGTTGTCAAAAGTGATGTCACTTATTTTTTTAGAAAAGTTTGCTGCGAAAAAAACAATCGCGCTTGAAGAGAAATGAAATGTTGACAATTAAACCTGATATCCAGTTCAAAGTGTTTCAACTGTAAAGGTTTTGAGAGAAGAACTTTGGCTTCAATAGAATAATGAAAACGTAGAACAGTTATTTTTATGTAGACGTGAAAAAGGCCCACGAGTTGTTCGTTCCTAGAAATTTAAAGAGTGACCATATCAATGCAACATGAAACATGTGGTATCGTGTTTGAGGAAATATGATATGCGTGGTAACTAGTGAAACAACGTGATTCTGTAGAGATACAGGTAATTTGTCACTACTTTGTAGACATCGACGAGTGTTCCAGCACCCCATGTCAGAATGCTGGTACTTGCACTGATTCAGTGAACGGATACACTTGCGGCTGTGCTGCTGGTTACAGTAGCGACAACTGTGAGATAGGTATGTCTACGTATGTGTATTGTTGTGCCACATAACTTTCCATCACGTGTACATCAAGGTATATTTAGAACATGTGATATGTGATATGTATACATACAGCGTAAACGTGTTGATTTGTAAGATGATATTCGATCAATAACAAAAATAATATATATATATAGCAAGAGATAAGTCGATGAGAACATGCAAGTGGTTACAAGTGATGTCACTGATTCATCTATAAAATTTTCTTCGAAATAAAAAAGGTTGCGCCTGAAGAAAAAATAAATGTTGACAATTAAATATGATATGCAGTTAAAAGTGTCTCAACTGTAAAGGTTTCGGGACAAGAACGTTGGCTTCAATCGATTAATGAAAACGTAGAACAGTTATTTTCATGTACGTGAAAAAGGCCAACCAGATGTTCGTTCCTAGAATTTTAAAGAGTGATCATATGAATGCAATATGAAACATGTGGAAGAGGTGCCGTGTTTGATGAAATACGAATTGCGTGGTGCCTAGTAAAACAACTCGATTCTGTAGTGATACACATAATGTGTCGCTATTTTGTATACATCAACGAGAGTGCCATTACCCCGTCCAAGTAGTGCTCTCTAGTTTATATGCGTGTTCTAACTTGACCTACATTTCGTCCAATTATTATGTCCAGCATCTAAATAGGTACTAATTCGACCTATTTCCCTTCCAAGTAGCGCTTCTAGTATGTATGTATGTACTAACTTGACCTACATTTCGTCCTATCGTTGTCTCCAGCAAACCTATATTATGTACTAACTTGACATATTTCCCTTCTCAAAAACCACCTCCTAACGACCAAATATGCAATTGATACTTGCTTATGTGGGGTTATTCTGTCTTTATACATCAGTAGATAACAATGGACTCTTTGTTGGTCATTTTTCAAATGTAGATGCGAACATTTCCATATCCCATGGTGCTCACATCTGAGAAGCGATGCAGTTCCATTAATCTAATTTTCCCAAAATCGTCCGGGTTGAAACATCTTCGGATCTTCATACTTACCAAGTGGATGAATGATCTAAGTGTTTTGTCGATAAATGGGTCGTACCAGTCAATCTTATCTATATACATTTGGTGAAGTAGTTGCTTTCCAACTAGCACGATTGATACAATCGAGCCAAGTTGATCATAAACTGAACTGACGGTAGCCAGATTTTCACGTCTTGTTAAAGGGCGCACTTTCGTGGTTATTCTGAACTGAAGGCTGTAAGATTCTATGCACCAGTCGATACCAACTACCCATTCTTCCAAGAAATCGTCTTGGAAGAAATCAGCATATCTCCTCGCTCGATCATTTTCCTGAACTTTATCTAAGACCTCCATCGTATTGGATGCAAACTTATGCAACGTCTGGCCTCCTATTGTACAGAGTTCCTTGCTCACGACGACAAGGTTGATTGCATAGTTGATATTCAACATATATTTCAAGCCGTCATCCATGTGGAAGTAATCATTCACTATCTGTTTCATGCCAAAGTTGGCACACTCTGAAAATGAGCCTGCGCCAAACTAGTGTACACACATTCGATATTCGCACGGCTAGGTGTCGCAATTCCCCTAGTCCCACCACAGGAATCTGAGATAATTTCGGTGTTCTGTATTAATCTTGAACTGGTGATACATATGTTTGCTGTCATACATAAGGGAAATTGGTTCTTGGCGAAACATGCAGAGCACACTTATGAGTGTTTTCGTGAGATCCAGTCCATGGAGCAAATGATCGTTCAACGAATTCTCTTGAAACTTCGCGCTGCAATCAAACACAACACGTATCGTCTTGCACTTCATTGGATTATGTACTCCGTGATGAGGTATGTACCACACGTGGCCATCGTCCTTCGTCAGTTTAGCTTCTGCTATCCTCTGGGAAGCATCATACATAAACGCAGTGTAGTCTCTGTGGTATTGCCATAGTAGTATACAGGTTCGATATGTATACTACTTGCGATATCCTCATGAACAGGCCCTTCAGCTGTTTTCCGGGAGATTCGGATCTGCTTCCTTGAAGGGTAGAGGCATTTCATAGTGATGATCGGATCGCTAGTGAATGCCTTCTTTCATGATTTGTAAATTATTAGAAAGGTTTATTAAAGATCATATGGTGGACTTCCTCGTTAAGCATAAATTATTAAATTCATCTCAACATGGATTCCTTAAAGCGAGGTCATGCTTAACAAATATGTTATGTTTTTTGGAAGAAATCACTATGTGGATAGACGAGGGATCGCCAGTAGATATTATCTACTTAGATTTTCAGAAAGCTTTTGACAAAGTGCCACATCAAAGATTGCTACTTAAATTAAAAGCCCATGGTATCGGGGATAGCATAACTGATTGGATAGAACAATGGCTGACTGACAGAAGACAGCGAGTTGAAGTAGATGGGGAAGTTTCAAATTGGAAATCGGTTTTGAGTGGGGTACCTCAAGGATCAGTATTAGGACCTATATTATTCTTAATTTATATCAATGGCTTGGACGAGAGTATAACAAGTAACGTACTGAAATTTGCGGACGACACAAAACTGTTTAGAAAGGTTAATACTGATGGTGATAAACAACATTTACAAAACGATCTAGACAGATTAGTGAAATGGTCTGAGAAATGGCAGATACTGTTCAATTTTGAGAAATGTAAATGCCTACATACAGGACATGGGAACTTGAATGTAAACTATAAAATGGGAGCTACTGTTCTTGGTACTACTGTAAAAGAAAAGGACTTAGGAGTTACAATAAGCGCTGATATGAAAGTTTCAGAGCAGTGTGGTATTGCAGCTTCAAAGGGTAATCAAATTCTTGGATTGATTAGAAGAAACATAACATACAAGGGAAAAAAGTTAATTATACCTCTTTATAAAGCAATAGTTAGACCTCATTTAGAATACTGTATACAAGCATGGAGACCATATCGTAAGAAGGATATAGATACGCTTGAACGCATACAAAGGTGAGCAACTAAACTGATTCCAGAACTTAGAGACCTTAGTTATGAAGAACGCCTGAAAGAATGGGGTTTAACAACTCTAGAGACAAGGAGGTTAAGAGGAGATCAGATTGAAGTTTTTAAGATATTGAATGGGTATGAAAATATTGATAGAAATATGTTTTTCTCACTCAAGAAGGATAGCAGAACTAGAGGACATGAGGTAAAATGAGTAAAGGATCAATGTAGATTGGACATCAGGAAGCACTCGTTCTCACAGAGGACAATAAATGAATGGAACAAACTGTCTACAGATTGTGTAACTGCTAGCAGCGTGAATATGTTTAAAAACAAGGTTGACACATATATCAGGAGGGCGGGTTATAAGTAGGTGAACATTGTTGGACTCTCGATAAGCCAATGGCTTCCTTGTCCACTTGCCATCTGGGCCTTCGGCTTGGATGGCAAATCTTGTTAAATCTTGTTAAATTATTGATAGGAACTTCCGATAATTCTGAGCGTTGTTTCTTCTGGACATCGTTTGCTGAAGTCCAATTCCTTCATCCTCGCAATGTGGATTATATCAATGACTTCCTTTGTGCTTGTTCTCAAGGAGTGTAGAACATGATCAGAACACTTTTGATCGTAAAGGCGGTCACCATCTCGTGCCTCATATTTGTACAACGATGGTGGAACTTCGCATATCAGGATTATGTTGCTTAAGCCAATATGATTCCGTTCAGTGCAATCGTACTGGCTAGGATAAACGATTCCCACAATCAATCCAAGATGTGTCTTCTGGGCATACGGTCCATCGTCACTTGAGCGTATGACGTCACGTGAACAATTATGCTCAATGAGAAGACCTACTTTGCACTCGTTCAACAGCATTAATTTGCTTGAGATCGGCTCCAAATGTTAACTGGTTAACTGGTTAACTATCCTGGCAGTCACACAACTTTCCATTTCGTGTACATCAAAGTAAATTTAGAACATGTGATATGATGATGTATGCATACATCGTAAAAGTGTTGATTTGTAAGATGATATTCGAGCAATAAAAAATAGAAATATATCGCAAGAGGAAAGTCGATTAAAACATGCAAGTTGTCAAATGTGATGTCACTTATTGATCTACAAAACAACGCTTGGAAATAAAAATTCCACTTTAGAAGAATAAAGAAATTATGACAGTTAAACTTGATATATATATATATATATATATATATCAAACATAAATGTTTCGAAACAAGAACGTTGCCTTCAAACGAATCATAAAAAGTAGAACAGTTATGTTTATGTTGACGTGAAAAGAACGGCAAGATGTTCGTTCCTAGAATTTTTAAATGTGGTCATGTGAATGCAACATGAAACATGTGGAAGAATAATAATAGTATAACGTTTGAGGTACCTAGTGAAACAACTTGATTTTGTAGGCCCGTGTGTCAGCAACCCATGTCAGAATGCTGGTACTTGCACCAATATAGTGAATGGGTACACTTGTGGCTGTGCTGCTGGTTACAATGGCGACAACTGCCAGACAGGTACGTGTAAATATTTGTATTGTTATTCCACATAACTTTCCTTTACGTGTAAATCAAAATAAGTTTAAACATGTCATATGATGATATATACATACAGCGTGAAATTGTTGATTTCTAAGATGATATTCGATCAATAAAAAATATAAATATATCGCAAGAGAAAAGTCGATGAGAACATTCAAGTTGTCAAAAGTGATGTCACTTATTTATCTTGCAAAGTTTGCTTCGAAATAAAAACAATCGCGCTTGAAGAGAAAAGAAATGTTGACAATTAAACCTGATATCCAGGTCAAAGTGTTTCAACTGTAAAGGTTTCGAGATAAGAAAGTTGGCTTCAATAGAATAATGAAAACGTAGAACAGTTATTTTTATGTAGACATGAGAAAGACCCACGAGTTGTTCGTTCCTAGAATTTTAAAGAATGACCATATGAATGCAACATGAAACATGTGGTATCGTGTTTGACGAAATATGAAATGCGTGGTAACTAGTGAAACAACTTCATTCTGTAGTGATACAGGTAATTTGTCACTACTTTGTAGGCATCGACGAGTGTTCCAGCACCCCATGTCAGAATGCTGGTACTTGCACTGATGCAGTGAACGGATACACTTGCGGCTGTGCAGCTGGTTACAATAGCGACAACTGTGAGACAGGTATATCTACGTATGTGTATTGTTGTGCCACATAACTTTCCATCTCGTGTACATCAAGGTATATTTAGAACATGTGATATGTGATATGTATACATACAGCGTAAACGTGTTGATTTCTAAGATGGTATTCGATCAATAAAAAATATAAATATATCGCAAGAGAAAAGTCGACGAGAACATTCAAGTTGTCAAAAGTGATGTCACTTATTTTTTTAGAAAAGTTTGCTTCGAAATAAAAAAATCGCGCTTGAAGAGAACAGAAATGTTGATAATTAAATATGATATGCAGTTAAAAGTGTTTCAACTGTAAAGGTTTCGGGACAAGAACGTTGGCTTCAATCGATTAATGAAAACGTAGAACAGTTATTTTCATGTAGACGTGAAAAAGGCCAACCAGATGTTCGTTCCTAGAATTTTAAAGAGTGATCATATGAATGCAATATGAAACATGTGGAAGAGGTGCCGTGTTTGATGAAATACGAGTTGCGTGGTATCTAGTGAAACAACTCGATTCTGTAGTGATACACATAATTTGTCGCTATTTTGTATACATCATACCCCGTCCAAGTAGCGCTCTGTAGTTTATATGCGTGTTCTAACTTGACCTACATTTCGTCCAATTATTGTCTCCAGCATCTACGAACATTTCCATATCCCATGGTGCTCACATCTGAGAAGCGATGCAGTTCCATTAATCTAATTTTTCCAAAATTGTCCGGGTTGAAACATCTTCGGATCTTCATACTTACCAAGTGGATGAATGATCTAAGTGTTTTGTCGATAAATGGGTCGTCCCAGTCAATCTTATCTATGTACATTTGGTGAAGTAATTGCTTTCCAACTAGCACGATTGATACAATCGAGCCAAGTGGATCATAAATTGAACTGACGGTAGCCAGATTGTCACGTCTTGTTAAAGGGCGCACTTTCGTGGTTATTCTGAACTGAAGGCTATAAGATTCTAAGATTATATATCTTTCCCTTGAAACTTCGCGCTGCAATCAAACACAACACGTATCGTCTTCCGCTTCACTGGATTGTGTACTCCGTGATGAGGTATGTACCACACGTGGTCATCGTCCTTCGTCAGTTTAGCTTCTGCTACTCTCTGGGAAACATCATACATAAACGCAGTGTAGTCTCTGTGGTATTGCCATAGTAGTATACAGGTTCGATATGTATAATACTTGCGATATCCTCATGAAAAGGCCCTTCAGCTGTTTTCCGGGAGATTCGGATCTGCTTTCTTGAAGGGTAGTGATTTCATAGTGATTTCATAGTGATGATCGGATCGCTAGTGAATGCCTTCTTTCATTATTGATAGGAACTTCCGATAATTCTGAGCGTTGTTTCTTCTGGACATCGTTTGCTGAAATCCAATTCCTTCATCCTTGCAATGTGGATTATATCAATGACTTCCTTTCTGCTTGTTCTCAAGGAGTGTAGAACATGGTCAGAACACTTTTGATCGTATAGGCGGTCACTATCTCGTGCCTCATATTTGTACAACGATGGTGGAACTTCGCATACCAGGATCATGTTGCTTAAGCCAATATGATTCCGTTTAGTGCAATCGTACTGGCTAGGTTCAACGATTCCTACAATCAATCCAAGATCTGTCTTCTGAACATATGGTCCATCATCACTTGAGGGGATGGCGTCACGTGGTATTAAGGCACATGAACAATTATGCTCAATGAGAAGACCTACTTGGCACTCGTTCAACAGCATTAACTTGCTTGAGATCCGCTCTAAACGTGGCCACTGGGTAACTATCCAGGGAGTCGGCTTGTGCGAACTGTTGGCTGTCATGTTTTCTCTCGAGAATGCCACTGGTAGGGGAATCTTAAATGGGCTGTCGCCTCCTCGCACCATCACCCCTCGGATCTTCCTACTCTTCTCTAAAATATGATTATTGGCAGACATTGTCGAGAGGAACATATACACTACTGATCTATCCGTTCCAATAGCATCGCAGGTGTCATCCAAGATTAACGTTGTGTCCGATTCCGTACCTAGCAAATCGTAGACCAGTGTTTCAGACTCTGGCCTGTCACAATGCGACACCCACACTGAAACTATCATTGATCTGTTACCCTTATGGTATGTTCCACTCAGATTGGTAATTCGTGGGTGTGGACTTGTTGCATTGCATTCAGATTCGTTCTCCCCACAGACACGTTGATCGTTCAGACCGACATCACCAAGCAGGAAGAGACGTTGTGTGTAGCCTCACACATAGTTTGCAAGTTCTCTTGCACATACATAATTTCGCTACATGTCGCTATCTTATACAATCAAAACATATTCTTTCTTCTAACGATCGTGCTATGAACACGCGGTAGTTGTCGAGATGATGGTTTTTGTTACAAAACAGACACGCCGAGGTTTCGGTTTCGCTCCACTGGTTGTCCGGTCTGTTTAAGGTTTCTCAAGTTCTAGTTGTGAAAGATGCAGCTTGCTTCCTGTCGGTTCTGTTTGGTATCATGTATCATGTCAGAAACTTTATTGATGCCAGTGAGGTCACTGGGTCGCAAGCAATGTTGGCCTCTTTCACAATAAATTTCATGTATTGTGTGATTTGACAAAAGCTCTTCTGTGCATCCTTCCTTTCGACCACAATTCTTGCCCATCGGGTTACCAACCAGTCAGTCAACTTGGTTAGCATTTTTCTGTTCTCACGATCATCGTAAAGCATGCAATGACTGCTAATGCTTCGCATTTCAGAAAGTGTGCAAATCTCCGTATCCCCATACTATCACGGCATGCTATCTTGGGCCATAACTCAAGCTTATCACGGAACCCATTAGCGACAACGAACGGGTTTCCATACCATTCCTCCAACAATGCCTTTGCTTCATTAATGGAAGTGTCTGTGACCTGCAGGAAGTGGTAGGATTCCTCGTTGTTCTACCATCGTCTAGAACGCACTTCTCCAGACCGAATACTGGAGAGGATCACCAGTGAACACACCTGGTTTTGGCGTTGGTAATCAATCCGAATTACCCATACAGACATACGTTCGTATATGGGAATGTTCATTTATGCACTGGATGACACCAACAAGTGACGATACTGGCATAATTCCACTTGCTGTTGCACTACTAGCAGATGGTATGGACTGAGGTATTGTAGATGTCACTGTGGGCATCGCAAACGGCGGCACAGAAGATGCTACGTACGTAATCTTCGACATACGCATGCTTTGTCATGTAATCTGAAACCAGGGAACGTTTGAGCAAATAAGATATGCGTGTTAACTAGTGAAACAACTTGATTCTGCAGTGATACAGATAATTTGTAACTATTTTGTAGACATCGACGAGTGTGCCACCACCCCATGTCGGAACGGTGGTACTTGCACTGATACAGTGGATGGATACACTTGCGGCTGTTCTGCTGGTTACAATGGTGACAACTGCCAGACAGGTATGTCTACGTATCAGTATTGTTGTGCCACACAACTTTCCATTACGTGTACATCAAAGTAAGTTTAAAATATGTGATATGATGATGCATATATACAACACGAAAGTGTTGATTTGTAAAATGAAATTGTATCAATAAAAAGTTTAAAATATGTTATATGATGATGTATACAAACAGCCGACGAGAACATGTTTTTTTCTTCAAAAGTTATGTCATTTATTGATCTAAGAAAGATCGCTTGGAAACGAAAAGTCCACGATAGAAGAATAAAGAAATGACGACAGTTAAACTTGGTATGTATTTCAAAGTATTTAAAACCTAAATGTTTCGAAACAAGAACATTGGCTTCAAGCGAATCATGAAAACGTAGAACAGTTATTTTTATGTTGACGTGAAAAGGACCCGCAAGATGTTCGTTTCTAGAATTTTTAAATGTGGCCATGTGAATGCAACATGAAACATGGGGAAGAATAATAATGGAATAACGTTTGAGGAAATACGATATGCGTGGTACCTAGTGAAACAACTTGATTCTGTAGTGATACAGATAATTTGTCACTATTTTGTAGACATCGACGAGTGTGCCAGCACCCCATGTCAGAATGCTGGTACTTGCACTGATGCCGTGAATGGATACACTTGCGGCTGTGCTGCTGGTTACAATGGCGACAAATGCCAGACAGGTATGCCTACGTATTTGTATTTTTGTGCCACTCAACTTTCCATTATGTGTACATCAAAGTAAGTTTAAAACACGTGATATGATGATGCGTACATACAGCGTGAAAGTATTGATCTGTAAGATGATATTGGACCAATATATACTTTATATTTTAGCGGTACATATTTTTTATCAGTTTGTGCAATACACGGCTATGTGTACAAAATACACTCCCATCGAATTTTCGTATATTTAAAACAATTTGTTCTTGTTCTTATTGTAAGATATGCCTCCCCCCACTTATCGTATGATGGGGCCACACGCAATGATCAGGGAAGGCACTTCTTACATATGTTTATGTAAGTTATTTAATAATTGTCCGTCTTCATTGCGCTCGCCAGGTCGAGATTTATAAATTAATTTGTACTAACTCGACCAATGAGTATATAGCGTACTACAGAAACTACGTTTACATCAGATTTCTACATACATAGTTGCAATATAATCACTCACGTTGACAATGGAAAAAAACAGTGAAGATAAATCCGTAAACCTTAAAGAAAAGCTGTGAATGTAAACATCATTTAGACACTTAATTTCTAGAAGATTAAAAAGAAACATTGAGTTGTTAAATGTGATCGTTAATTTTGAAGTCTAATGGTAAAGCAGGTACGCCCCGCCAGGACCACCTTTACTGATAATTTGGATGACCAAAGAGTAGCTGTGCCGGCCCCTTGTAATTGTTCCTCAGGGGTATTTATACTCTCATTTTACCACATTCAGACGCCGAGGCGCTATGACTGCTTAAATACCCAATACACTTTATGAAAGGTCAACTTGTTAAGCCACCCTCCGTCTCAACCGCTGGACAGTGATGTCTTCCGGAAATGTCTTTGCCACTTTTGTAAATTAAACCTTTGGAGCTGGGCTCATCCAAGATTCACATGGCTCTTCCGGTTCCCGAATTTCATTGACCTCCGAGGTCAAGGTAATTTATCGGTGAGCGAGGAAGTGCTTTAACATTATCATAAATCGTTGGCACAATATGGATTTGTCAGTATCAACTTGGATGCTTTCGCTACAAGCTTGTCGAACCTTGTTTCTATGTTGCTAATCTAGTCTTAATATAATTCATTATTAAAAACTAATTCAATCAAACTAGCATATATACTTTACATTATGACGTTATGAAACGTAAAGTGTGTGTTTATATTGTTCAGCTACAACATTGGATTCACACGGTAGTACAACATTTCATAGTACCCATTATTTGTTTACGATTAATCTCAATTATATGTAAATTAAGTTTTCTAAAATCAGAAATATACTCTTAACATGATTGGAGAGTCGGATTATATTACTGATGAATGTTTGCATGAAATTGAATATTGCATTTTACTTTACCAGATTATATATATATATATATATATATATATATATATATATATATATATATATATATATATATATATATATATATATATATATATATATATATATATATATATGTATATATGTATATATATATATATGTATATATATATATATATATATATATATATATATATATATATATATATATACATATATGTATACATATATACATATATATATATATATATATATATATATATATATATATATATATATATATATATATATATATATATATATATATATATATATATATCAGGGGTCTCCCTAGAAAAAATAGGCATGGGCCAATTGGCTCATACAAGCAAAATTGTATGGGTCATTTCAATGATGATTAGGTCAATATAGTTTTGGCCGGAGATCTGTTTTACATTACAAATGCGGCGGATCATGGTTTCAAGAGAACAACTTATGTTGTACATACAAAATTGGTATGACGTTAAAGCAATGATTTAAAGTGAAACTATTCTGGAATCCTCCACAAGCACCGTGTAAAGAAAGGCTGTTTCCAAAAAGCTTTACACAAGGAGTTAATATTACTGCTAAAAAAATTGTACAATGTTGTTTACATCAAGTAACAAGTATGTTGATGTATGTGCATTGAAGGAAGTATTTCATTGTCAGCAGACATGCACAAGGCACACCAGTATGTATACTGTATCTGCAACATCAGAACATACATACTGACTATGACAATCTGGAATAACACATATATGACAATCAAATCTCAAGAAGAACATCTTAGACAAAACAGGTTTTTTATTTTGACTGGTGTCAAAACAATCTGGAAGTATACTATCATTATGAGATGCAAATTATCCATAGTTATAATTAATTGCACACAGATCAAATATTTTGTTAAAAACAACGCATCACTAACTGGACATTATTCATTCATGATTACTATCCCTCCTGATAATTTATAATAATTATTAATATACCCACATTAATTATTGCTGCTATACATAAAATAATGCTAAATAAATAACAATATAAACGTGTCACAACTGTGCCAAGTAAAATAAACAAATTAATATCTAGCATTCACACAAATACAATTATAACTAATGGCATATTTATATCCTAACATATATAAATATAGTGCTAATACTTCACCTGATAGCTATGTATCGGCCAGATAATTAATTACAATTTATATAATTATAGCTTTACTTACTAGAACTTGGGAAGGTTCACTGACATGGATGCTATGTAACACTCAGCCCTAATACTTGACACCAACTGAGGTACTTGTGTCAGTGATAAATTGGAGGGAAACATGTTTTTATCCAAAGTTTGTAAGGTAGTACTTTCTGTACCCTTCACTTAACAACTGAGGTACTTGTGTCAGTGATAAATTGGAGGGAAACATGGTTTTATCCAAAGTTTGTAAGGTAGTACTTTCTGTACCCTTCACTTAACAACTGAGGTACTTGTGTCAGTGATAAATTGGAGGGAAACATGTTTTTATCCAAAGTTTGTAAGGTAGTACTTTCTGTACCCTTCACTTAACAAGTAACAATAATTACAGAACTCAAGACACTTGCACAACCCAATGATTGGTCACATCCACTTTGTAATTAGGGAATAAAACATGCTAACACAACAAAGCTGGTAAAACAAACATGTTACTTGATTGAGCAAGACAACTGTTCTGGTCCAGGTGAACCCACAGAAGCTGAAATTATGTCAAGTCAGGATGACACTCCCTGCAGACAAAATTACTGGAAATCACTTCTATTTTGTCTTAGATCATCATCATTTACATTGGGCACTGTGGAATGACCCATCACTTTGGTAAGCAAAGAGTTTGCGGTGGCAATGTTCGAGCCATGTTTTCAATGCTAGTTTGAAATCAAACTCCTCCAACCTCCCTCCTTCCAAGTGCACTCGCATCAACTGGTCACAGTGCTCAATACTGAGCCTACTTCGCAGTGATGTCAGAGTGAGATTCTGCACACTGAATGTACGTTCACAATCGTACGAGTGGACCGGGTGAGTGACAGCTAGGTAGGCCAGCTTGATCAGAAGTCAGCTAATTTGGCAATGGTATACTTGAGAGTGGTGACAGTTGTTTTGCACAACTGCCACTCCTCAAGCACCGGTTCAACACTGGCATGGATGTAGGGAGCGGACCGGTACACCTCATCCTTATGTTGGTGTGTTTGCTCACTACCGTAGAACTGAGCAAGTCTCTGTATTTCTGCATTACCCCATGCCTGCAACTCTTGTGTTCCCAGGCAATGTACTGGCCGCATTCCCAGGACAGAGAACTTGACCATTGCCTCAGTCTCTGGAAACCTGTAACAGAATATAACACAATAACTATATAACACGAGTAAATTATAAATCGCATACAACTGGGCAGGCTAAGTTCAAACCAACATATGAATTTAAAAATAAGTTTTTAACAGCCAAAAATATGTTATTCATTGCAAGCAATTATACAAATAGCAGGGCTGATTGTGATAACTGATGCAAATGATGCATTGACAAGTAATTTAAAGGGTTCCCAAAAGCAAGCGTACTGTTGAAAATAGAGACTGACATTTTTCTTTTGCAATTCCTTTTTGCATGTATCACACTATCCTGGATGAAACAAGTAATATATTCAATCCAGGATGAAACATGTAATATATTCTTATATGAATGAACTTGAAAATGGCCTTCCTAAACAAATTGCCTACCTCTTCTTCAAGTTGGCAATCATTGTTCCGAGAAACGAATCCTTCACCGTGTTGTTGTGTGCAGCATTTTTGGTAACCTTGTGGTGGCCTTTGAAGGAAACCTCCTCCAGATCTGTCTTCAGTTGTGCTGTGAACGTGTTCTCAGGGGCATCTGTGGTCGGTGTTGACTTTATATTTTCTAGCTCAGCGAGACAAAGATCCACTTTCATCTAGAACAATAATGAAAACATGGGTTACCATAATTTTCCACACTCAACAGTCATTGCAATTTTTATATTCTCATTATGCCTAATTATAGTAATATGGTACTTTTGTTGTTACATTTGCTGGAACACGAACTAAAATTACCTCAAATTATTTATATAATTTAATAACTATTGAATTTGTACACATTCTTATAATTTATCTATAAATATAATTTTTCACTGGTAGTATTAAACATGTGGCCACTTTATATATGATAAAATAGCTAAACATATTATAAATTTATTAAATATATAATTCATATTATATATAAAATTTATTTATAAATATATATATTTATATATATTTAATTTTATAGATACCTTCACACGTGCGATGTCGTCATCTTTCTCTTGAAAGAAGAGATTTAACTTTATGATCGGCTGAAGCCAGTCCATCATCCCATAAGCAATGTGGATGAACAGTGCCTGTGCAGTCTTCTTCTTCAAGCCAACTGCCTTTGCATCGTTTTCTCTAGAGGTGAAGTAAGTGATCAAGGAGTCCAGTGTTCTGTAGATGGCTTCTAAGGCAGCATAGAACGACAACCAGCGTACCTGATGTACTTCTCTGTACTTGAGGACTGGCTCATTCAACACCTTCTGGGTGGTTTCCATTTGGCTGGCTCTGGTCGGTGATTTGTAGAAGTAGTAGTAGATGCTAGTTACAGTGCCCTTGAAATCCTGGATTGCTTTGATGTTCTCAGCTGCTTGTTCTGATACAAGGGCTACTCGATGAGCCCCGCAGTGTGTGTTAGCAAGATGTGGATTCTCGCGAAGGAAATGTCCTGTCAATCCAGTTTTGGACTCCGTCATTACATTGGCGCCATCTGTGCCCATTCTATAAACCTTTTGCAGCGATATACCTCTGGCATCTAATTCATGCTTGATGGCAGCGAAGATCGAGCTGCCTTTGGCGTCATATAAGCGAACATCGCACAGGAAATGAGTGGATGGCTTTAGCTCGACCGGACTCACGATACGCAGGTTGATCGTGAGGCGGTGGTTGACTACTATGTCCGTGCTCTCGTCAGTTAGGACAGTTATGACTGGTGAGTCTGCCGTTTTCGTTACGAGGTTGGCATCGATGACATCACTCAAAACTTTAAGGAATCCGCTGAATTGTAGCCTGTATATTCGATGCGCTTGGCAATCTTCAAATGTTCTATATTTGGAACACCAAGGAGCTTGAGAAGTTCCATCAAGCTGGAAAATTTTGAAAGTGGCAAATTCTCGCTACACATCCAAAACACAGCCTTCATGGCAATTGCCACCGCCTTTTCTTGTTTTGTTTCTGCGACGGCGGCAGCTTTCTCAAAGTGTCGCCACTCCTTCGGTGCAGAAACCAGTAACTGGTGCTCCGAAAATGTCAACTGGCGTGTAATTGTTGATGTCCGAAAGTTGTTTGTTCCTTTGGCCATTGTGCTGTTGGATTTGGCTTCCCTGCACAGCTGGCAGTGCATCAGATCATTTCTATTATCATATCGGAGCCATTTATAGGCTGACAGTCACACCTTTTGGAAGTTCCTCTTCCTGGGTCCAGGTGTGCTTCTCGTCGAAGCCGCTTGCTCCGGTCCCTGCGTAGTTCCCGATGAAGCTGCTTGCTCCTGTCCCTGCGTAGCTCGCGACAAAGTCGTCCCATGCTCCTGTCCACATGTACCTCCAGACAAAGTCCCTTGCTCCTGTCCACGTGTACCTCCAGACAAAGTCCCTAGCTCCTGTTCACCTGTGCCTCCAAACAAAGTCCCTTGCTCCTGCCCCGGTGTACTTCCCGACGAAGTCACTTGCTCCAGTCCCTGTCTACTTCCAGTTGTCTGCTCTGGTGTAGTCATTTGTCCCGGTGTTAGAGTCTGTAAAAACCATTGAATACATATAATTAAATAAGTAAAATTAATTAATCATAATTTGCAATAATCCAAAACAGTTGCATTAAGTGATGACATATAAAGTTGGTTTATCAGCAAGGTGATATTGAACTGACAATAACAAATTACTACAGAATAGCTCTATGTACAGCAATTTGCACACACAATTATACACGGAATAACAGACATGCAACCACCACAACATAACCCTTGCTTATATACGTTTTTGGCTCTTAAATTTGGCTTTATTTATCACACAATACACTTTGTGTATTGACAACTGGCGTTGACGGACTAGCATAATTATAGGCAATACACTGCCCACTGTGGCACTGGCACGTCCCATGATGGTGATAAGCGTATTATGACACAAATCTAAATTGTTTAAATATTCGGATGTTGAACGACAGTTATTATGAGGTATTTCCTAAATTAATGTATGATAAATATTTAAAAAGATTTAACAAGATTTGCCATCCAAGCCAAAGGCCCAGATGGCAAGTGGACAAGGAAGTCATTGGCTTATCGAGAGTCCAACAATGTTCATCTACTTATAACCCGCCCTCCTGAGATATGTGTCAACCTTGTTTTTAAACATATTCACGCTGCTAGCAGTTACACAATCTGTAGACAATTTTTCCATTCATTTATTGTCCCCTGTCAGAACGAGTGCTTCCTGATGTCCAATCTACATTGATCCTTTATTAATTTTACCTCATGTCCTCTAGTTCTGCTATCCTTCTTGAGTGAGAAAAACATATTTCTATCAATATTTTCATACCCATTCAATATCTTAAAAACTTCAATCTGATCTCCTCTTAACCTCCTTGTCTCTAGAGTTGTTAAACCACATTCCTTCAGGCGTTCTTCATAACTAAGGTCTCTCAGTTCTGGAATCATTTTAGTTGCTCTCCTTTGTATGCGTTCAAGCGTATATATATCCTTCTTACGATATGGTCTCCATGCTTGTATACAGTATTATAAATGAGGTCTAACTATTGCTTTATAAAGAGGTATAATTAACTTTTTTCCCTTGTTTGTTATGTTTCTTCTAATCAATCCAAGAATTTGATTACCCTTTGAAGCTGCAATACCACACTGCTCTGAAACTTTCATATCAGCGCTTATTGTAATTCCTAAGTCCTTTTCTTTTTACAGTAGTACCCAGAATAGTATCTCCCATTTTATAGTTAACATCCAAGTTCCCATGTCCTGTATGTAGGCATTTACATTTCTCAAAATTGAACAACCACTGCCATTTCTCAGACCATTTCACTAATCTGTCTAGATCGTTTTGTAAATGTTGTTTATCACCATCAGTATTAACCTTTCTAAACAGTTTTGTGTCATTTGCAAATTTCAGTACGTTACATGTTATACTGTCGTCCAAGTCATTGATATATATTAAGAATAATATAGGTCCTAATACTGATCCTTGAGGTACCCCACTCAAAACCGATTTCCAATTTGAAACTTCTCCATCCACTACAACTCGTTGTCTTCTGTCAGTCAGCCATTGTTCTATCCAGTCAGTTATGCTATCCCCGATACCATGGGCTTTTAATTTAAGTAGTAATCTTTGATGTGGCACTTTGTCAAAAGCTTTCTGAAAATCTAAGTAGATAATATCTACTGGCGATCCCACGTCTAAGAAATGCTTTAAGAAATCCATGTTGAGATGAATTTAATAATTTATGCTTAACGAGGAAGTCCACCATATGGTCTTTAATTAACCTTTCTAATAATTTACAAATCACTGACGTTAAACTCACTGGTCTGTAATTTTCTGACTTATTTCTCGAACCCTTTTTAAATAATAGTATGATGTTTGCTTATTTCCATTCAAACGGAACAACTCCCTCTTTTAATGACAAGTTAAATACTCTTGCAAGTGGTATACTGATTTGTTCTACTGTTTCCATTAGTAATTTTGGAGGAATCCCATCCACTCCCGGTGATTTATTATCCTTCATTGCCTTTATTTTCTTAGTTACCATTTCTGGAGTTACAACTAACGGTCCTAAATAGTCAGATTTAGCCCCCTGAAATTTAGCATCAGCAACTGGTAATGAACTAATATCTTCTTTGATAAACACTGAACTGAAGTAACCATTTAGGTCTTCCGCAATTAAAAACCCCTGTGATATTATATTTCCAGCACTGTCTTCTGGAGGTCAAACCTTGTCTTGTACGTTTTGTGTACTCCTGACATATGCATAAAAACTCTTGCTGTCAGTTTTTATGTTACATGCTAGTTTTTGCTCATAGCTTCTTTTAGATTGTCTGATTTTAGTTGCAGCTGCATTAAGTGCCTCTTTATAATTTGCATAGTCTTCTTCCTTTCCGGTACGCCTATAAACCCTCCACATAGTTTGTTTTAACACTATTTTTCTAATAGCCTCTTTTGACAAGTGTTTCTTTCTACACCGTTTTCCTTGTTTTTGGAAGGAAACAAATTTATCGACAATACTCTCAAATTCATATTTTAGAATATTCCAACATTCAATTGCGGTCTTATTCATCAGCATGTTATTCCAATCTAGCTTTGCTAAGTATTTTCTCATATCTTTGTAATTACCTTTGTGGATGTTTCTTTTGTACGTTTTCTTATTTTTACTTTCTGATTTTACTTTGATGTCAAACTTTATTTGATTATGGTCACTGATACCCAATGGTTCAAGTATTTTTACATTGTCCACTAATTCTTTTTGTGATGACAAAACTATATCTAATACATTTTCTCCCCTGGTTGGTTCTAGCACGTGCTGAGTAAGAAAGCTATCCTGGATTAAAAATAGAAATTGTTGGTCCTCAATCCCTGTGCTCTCTAGAGAATTCCATTGTATATGTCCATGGTTAAAATCTCCCATTATGATACATTCCCCTTTACTAACTTCCTTTATTGCATGTCAACGCAATTAAGATAATACGGACGCTACGGTTGTCGTGGGAGATATTACGTCATATGTGCAAGTTACGATTTATGCCAATTACGAATTACTTGTATCACAAAACGACACGTTCTAAGGCACCGTATAATGAATATATACTTACATTTTGACGGAAAACATTTCGGATGTCCTGCTGATTCAGTTTTCTTTTCTTTTTTGGGCGGCATGTTGAATTTCGGTGAACGTGCGACAATGTCGCGTATACGAAACGCCGCGTAAGCATTGTGTTTATTCGGACTCCGCTATGTGGCGCCACTGTTTGTTGCTTCTACTGTCAAGGCGAAGTCACGTAGTCGTGGTAAGAACGACGCAAAAACGTAGGAATGCCGTATAAAATAGCCGCATCATCGATACGAGTGGTTATATTAGCAATATAAAAGTATACTAAATTAGTATATCCTTTATATGTTTACTGGTTATGAGGACTTTTCAACCGACGTACAACAGCAAAGTGATGTTATCAAAGTGACAACATGATACGGGCCCAAATATAGGCAAGCCCGCGCGCCAATTGTCCCAAGCGTTAAGACGGATGCGCGTCGTTCTACAGGGGAACGCGCCATTGGCGCATGGCGTCCCAAAAAAGACCCCTGATATATATATATATATATATATATATATATATATATATATATATATATATATATATATATATATATAATCTGGTAAAGTAAAATGCAATATTCAGTTTCATGCAAACATTCATCAGTAATGTATCCTTAATTAATCTGACTCTCCAATCATGTTAATATAATATATATATATATATATATATATATATATATATATATATATATATATATATATATATATATATATATATATATATATATATATATATATCATTATGATGATGATCCGGTTCCTTTGTCTAAATATAATTAATTTTAAGTTATGGTAATGGTAATTCCGTGTAAATGTACGTGTAAATGTACGTGTAAATGTACGTGTAAATGTACGTGTACATTTACAATTTTTTACAAACATAAACTGTATTGCTAGAACATATACCAAAAGATAAGAGACAATTAGTATGTACATCCGACAATTTTAGAGCTATTACTCTTGGCAGAATTGTTGCCAAACTGTTTGATGTTGTTGCAATTTGGTTTTAAACAAAATATGTCCACTACTCACTGCACATATGTTATGATGGAGACTATCAGTTATTATAATGCAAATGGCAGTAATGTGTATGCACTTATGTTAGATGCCAGCAAATCATTCGACAGGGTCAATTATTGTAAGCTTTTTAGAGTACTTCTAAAACGTAAGGTGTCACCTCTGGTGTTAAGAGTGTTGCTGTATATGTATAGTAAACAAAAACTTCAAGTAAGATGGGGCTCTAATATGTCATCCCAGTTTACCGCTTGAAACGGAGTCAAACATGAAGCAATACTCTCATATTCTCTTCTCCTTATACATGGATGGATTGTTTGAACAATTAGAAAAGAGTGGCGACCACTACACGGGTTGCATTGGATATGCAGATGATCTGACTTTGCTAACACCCACAAGATCTGGTTTTAATCGATATATGCGAAAAATATGCCCACGAATACTGTGTAAATTTTAACGGTACTAAGAGTAGATATTGGATTTTTAGAGGTCGTAATTGTAAACCGACAAAAGAACTGCTTTTTACTGACACCGAGTTGTATAGTACCCAAGATGCTGTACATCTGGGCCATCATATATCCGTTGTTAATAAGGATAGTTTAATTGACGATGCCACTGCCAAATTCTGGAGAGGGTATAATATGTTCGTGGCCGATTTCGGTCATATTAAGACGAATGTAAAATGCAATTTATTTAAACAATATTGCTGCTCTTATTATGGAGCCCCACTATGGGATCTGCAGAGTAAGAGTGTTGGCACTATTTGCACTGCATGGCGAAAAGCGCTTAGACAGTTGTGGGGGCTAGCACAGCTTACACACGGTGATGTTATAGCATTGTTATCGGATAGTTTATTCATAAAGCTACGAACCACAATTCACCGATTATAAACAGTGTTGCTAGGTTGTCAGTTGCAAACCCATGGTCAAATTGTAGCGCAAATTACCGTCATATCCTAAATAAATGTGATACAATTTATGACGTGTCTGTGCATGACATTGGCCGTGTGTGGCAGGCTGGTTTGTCTAACGTAACAATATCGAATGTGAACGTTTTATCAGAAATGTATAATAAACGTATAAGATTATCTCTTACACGTACTCTTGTCATTATATAGCAACTGTGCATCGCGGCCTCTCTCGTAAAAAGAAATAATTGAACATGTGTTTTTTTAATAATGACATCGTAACACTATTTTGACATGGCTCGTTGCTTTATTTTATCCTGCACATGTTTTGCATTGGTTTTCCATAAATTTTAAACTTCCATGAGTACGTTTATAATAGCACTATGTCCATGTTTCATTGTAATAGAGCATAGCTCTATTTGTTCATGTTGATGATTGTGTGTTGATCAATAAGGTCTTATAATTGCATTACGAAAAACGGTAATGTGAAATGCGCAGATGTACGTGTATTGCAGGCATGCACTTAGCTATTCCGCCAGAGTTCTAACTACACAATGTTCCAGCACAAACTATCTTCTCTTCCAGCCGCAGGAAACTCATCAAAGCTGCCGATCATCCTCGGAACCGTACTTGGTGTTGTGGTCTTGGTCTTCTTGGTCGTCTTCGTTACCATCCTCGTTGTGAAGAATACATCCTGTTGTGCCTATTTTAGTCAAGGAGAGAGAGACAGGCACTGACCTTTCACATTGACGGTTGCTTCGTGTCCAGTATGTATATTATCTTCTATATGTGAACGTGTTAACCCCACGAAGACGTAGATTGCTAAGCGTGATTGCTGGTTTTTTAAATACATTGTCCCTGAGCTGGATCTATCTGGTCTTGGTTATGACTTTGAGGCGAGCATAATTATGTAAATTGTCGTCATGTTGTGTATTGAGATATACAACGCTTTGGTGCTGTCTTTGGATGCATAATTCCGGAGAACCGACGCAAAGATGCCGCACGATGTTGGCGAGCGAACGAACGCAACCCAGTTCCACTCCGTCTTAAAATAAAACTTGTCAAATGTGAATATGTCAGACTGCACAGCGCTGACTTATTTGATGTGGCTATGATATCTTTGAATAAATCTTATTTTCTCGGGAATGTGATTACGATGACTGAATCAGCATTCCTTAGTGAAGCTGATGGACTCGATATATTCCATATAATCGTGTTGTTATCGGATTTTGAATTTATATTGTATTTTGCGAAGAGAAAATATTACATCTGCATTTGCAGCTCCATAGCCACACTGTTCACCAATAGGCCCTTCCCAGTAACACCACACTACCTGGTGGCATATACTGGAATTTAAAGATTCGAGTAATTACGTGAGTATCACATTGCTTAGTATATAGGCATGTGGTTCTGTTACCCGAATCTCTACGTTCTATTATAAACCGCCATGTAGCGTGGTGGTATAATTGGAAGAGTATATTGTAGTCTCTGATGAAATGACAGTAATAAAGGTCTTCCCTGTGGTGTTGGGAGGGGTATTCTGCTGTAATCGTAGCATTCCCGTGTGTCCCATTATAATTGTAGAACGTAATGTATGTAACATCGTGCATGTCTTGTTAAGTGTTGCATTCCTTCCGGCATCGAAGTAGGATATCTTGGAGATGTTTTTCCGCATGTAAATTTTTCGGTTAGAATGAAGTGTTTCCATGGTGTTCCCTTTTGCCAGGGAAATATTCAAGTCGTCTGGTGTGTGCTGCTAATCAACGTCACATATTACAGAAAAGTCAAGCTGTGTGTCAAGTGCTGCCGTTGAGACATCAGCCCTGTGGAAGCACAGCCCGTGGTAGTCCCCACAATGCTTGATATGTGCTTGTTTAAAACATTGGAACTAGCGTTTCAACGTTTTAGAACTAACTCCCTATTAGCGTTATGTCAACGGGGAATATAATAGAACCTGCCACCACCGCTTGAATACCGACCGTATTAACATTGCATGACCCCCCCCTTAGCTCCTCAACGTACCAATTCATTTCACTTAAAACGTGTGCGTGCATGCATGCGTGCGTGCGTCTAATGATTGTTCAGTGAATGTTTATATCTGGGTATATGATATTGATATCATCTTATATGCGTGCAGTGCGACGAAATGCATCGAAGCAGAAAGGACGGACGTGATCAACCGATTTAACCGCCATATCCCCACAACGATGACGACATAGTCTAGCTAACTCACCAGTAGATATAGCTATGATTATCACGCAACCCATTGCAGGATTACACCACGTTTACTACTTACGCACAATATATATTCATAAATAATTAACATAGTATTTTGATTGTATTTGATATTAATCACGGTGTTAACTGTACCTGTAACACAATAGTTTTTCTTTCTTCCAGTCTTGCAACATGGAACTTGTTTTTTATTTGTAGCACGACTTTACTCTACTCATGGATCAGAGATATGTCTTACTATATGTATATGTATATTTATATGTATATGTATATGTATATATATATATATATATATATATATATATATATATATATATATATATATATATATATATATATATATACAGACTTGTTAATGTAAATATTGCATTGTTAATGTATTATTGACAAACGTTTCTAACATGTAGTCTCATTACAAATAATGGTGCATTTATTTACCAATAAAAGGTTTAGTATAGTTGTAGTTTCTAAATATATTTTATAAGATTCATGAGATAGCTTGCATTAGAATACATACATGTTATATATGTCAAAGAAAATAATACCATACGTTTTACTGTACAAATTGGTTTGCAACAAATTGATATTGGAATATTTTATTAGTATGTACTAAGGACACAGTAAACAGTATATGTTTTGCCTAATATGTTAAGCTAATGCATTGTTTGCATCTCTTTATTCATATATAATGCAGATTAGGCAGTAAAATGTGACATTATGGCGTGTTACTTACATATTGTTTTACCAATAAATGTTCTACAACATCATCTTCATAGCTCGACTTATTTATTGCTGGCAGTTCCGGGACAGTGTGTGATTGTTGTGCAAGATATTGATATCATTTTGGGCTTCATTAAATAGTCTTGTGTATCGTGTGTGCTTTTTGCGCCACATGTGTCATGTCATTATGGGTGTCGTGTGTGCGTGTGTGTGGTCGGGTGCGCGTGCGCCCGCGTGTGCATACGGGTGTGTGTTTGCCAGGAGAGGTTAGAATACTAGTTGTGTCAGAAAGGATAGATACAGACATGTGATTTAGCAAGGGTAGACCAATTTAACAAGATTTAACAAGATTTGCCATCCAAGCCAAAGGCCCAGATGGCAAGTGGACAAGGAAGCCATTGGCTTATCGAGAGTCCAACAATGTTCACCTACTTATAACCCGCCCTTCTGATATATGTGTCAACCTTGTTTTTAAACATATTCACGCTGCTAGCAGTTACACAATCTGTAGACAGTTTGTTCCATTCATTTACTGTCCTCTGTGAGAACGAGTGCTTCCTGATGTCCAATCTACATTGATCCTTTACTAATTTTACCTCATGTCCTCTAGTTCTGCTATCCTTCTTGAGTGAGAAAAACATATTTCTATCAATATTTTCATACCCATTCAATATCTTAAAAACTTCAATCTGATCTCCTCTTAACCTCCTTGTCTCTAGAGTTGTTAAACCACATTCTTTCAGGCGTTCTTCATAACTAAGATCTCTAAGTTCTGGAATCATTTTAGTTGCTCTCCTTTGTATGCGTTCAAGCGTATCTATATCCTTCTTACGATATGGTCTCCATGCTTGTATACAGTATTCTAAATGAGGTCTAACTATTGCTTTATAAAGAGGTATAATTAACTTTTTTCCCTTGTATGTTACGTTTCTTCTAATCAATCCAAGAATTTGATTACCCTTTGAAGCTGCAATACCACACTGCTCTGAAACTTTCATATCAGCGCTTATTGTAACTCCTAAGTCCTTTTCTTTTACAGTAGTACCAAGAACAGTAGCTCCCATTTTATAGTTTACATTCAAGTTCCCATGTCCTGTATGTAGGCATTTACATTTCCCAAAATTGAACAGCATCTGCCATTTCTCAGACCATTTCACTAATCTGTCTAGATCGTTTTGTAAATGTTGTTTATCACCATCAGTATTAACCTTTCTAAACAGTTTTGTGTCGTCCGCAAATTTCAGTACGTTACTTGTTATACTGTCGTCCAAGTCATTGATATAAATTAAGAATAATATAGGTCCTAATACTGATCCTTGAGGTACCCCACTCAAAACCGATTTCCAATTTGAAACTTCGCCATCTACTACAACTCGTTGTCTTCTGTCAGTCAGCCATTGTTCTATCCAGTCAGTTATGCTATCCCCGATACCATGGGCTTTTAATTTAAGTAGCAATCTTTGATGTGGCACTTTGTCAAAAGCTTTCTGAAAATCTAAGTAGATAATATCTACTGGCGATCCCTCGTCTATCCACTTAGTGATTTCTTCCAAAAAACATAACACATTTGTTAAGCATGACCTCGCTTTAAGGAATCCATGTTGAGATGAATTTAATAATTTATGCTTAACGAGGAAGTCCACCATATGGTCTTTAATTAACCTTTCTAATAATTTACAAATCACTGACGTTAAACTCACTGGTCTGTAATTCTCTGACTTATTTCTCGAACCCTTTTTAAATAATGGTATGATGTTTGCTTCTTTCCATTCAAACGGAACAACTCCCTCTTTTAATGACAAGTTGAATACTCTTGCAAGTGGTATACTGATTTGATCTACTGTTTCCATTAGTAATTTTGGAGGAATCCCATCCACTCCCGGTGATTTGTTATCCTTCATTGCCTTTATTTTCCTAGCTACCAATTCTGGAGTTACAACTAACGGTCCTAAATAGTCAGATTTAGTCCCCTGAAATTTAGCATCAGCAACTGGTAATGAACTAATATCTTCTTTTGTAAACACTGAACTGAAGTAACCATTTAGGTCTTCCGCCATTAAAAACCCCTGTGATATTATATTTCCAGCACTGTCTTCTAGAGGTCCAACCTTGTCTTGTACGTTTTGTTTACTCTGACATATGCATAAAAACTCTTGCTGTCAGTTTTTATGTTACATGCCAGTTTTGCTCATAGCTTCTTTTAGATTGTCTGATTTCAGTTGTAGCTGCATTAAGTGCCTCTTTGTATTTTGCATAGTCTTCTTCCTTTCTGGTACGCCTATAAACCCTCCACATAGTTTGTTTTAGCATTATTTTTCTAATTGCCTCTTTTGACACGTGTTTCTTTCTACACCGTTTTCCTTGTTTTCGGAAGGGAACAAATTTATCAATGATACTCTCAATTTCATATTTTAGAATATTCCAACATTCAATTGCAGTCTTATTCATCAGCATGTTATTCCAATCTAGCTGTGCTAAGTATTTTCTCATATCTTTGTAGTTACCTTTGTGGAAGTTTCTCTTGTACGTTTTCTTATTTTTACTTTCTGATTTTACATTGATGTCAAAATGTATTTGATTATGGTCACTATTACCCAATGGTTCAAATATTTTTACATTGTCCACTAATTCTTTTTGTGATGACAAAACTATATCTAATACATTTTCTCCCCTGGTTGGTTCTAGTACGTGCTGAGTAAGAAAGCTATCATGGATTAAACATAGAAATTGTTGATCATCAATCCCTGTGCTCTCTAGAGAATTCCATTGTATGTGTCCATGGTTAAAATCTCCCATTATGATACATTCCCCTTTACTAACTTCCTTTATAGCGTTTTTTATTTTTGTGTTGTCCTCTTCGTTTATGTTTGGACTTCGGTAAACTAATCCAACAGTTAATTTTGAATTTCCTGAAACAATTTTGCACCAAACAGCTTCATCGCAATCTGCTTCCCTTTCTAGTTTCATTTCATAAGCCTGAATAGATTCTTTAACATATAAAATAACTCCCCCGCCCCTTCTTCCTATTCGATCTTTCCTAAACATTACGTATCCTGTCAGTCCTAATTCAGCATCTGTTATATCTATGTTGGCCCATGATTCAGTTATACCAATTATGTGAGGGTCAATATCTTCTACCATAATGTTTAATTCGTTTTTCTTATTTACTATGCTCCTTGCATTTAAACATACGCATCTATAACCTTTTTCAGAGATGTTTTTCGGATGATTTGATATTGGTTTATCTGTGCTAGTGGTCTCTTGTTCTGCTTGAGACACCTCTAGGTAACCCCCCTGCACTTCTAGTTTAAAGAATGTTTACTTCCAAAAATTGTGTCAATCGTAAGCATTGAACTTAACAAGATTGCCGGCAAACAACCCAGATGGCAAGTGGAGAAGGAAGACATTGGCTTATCGAGAATCCAACCAATCTTCATCTACGTGTAGCCCGCCTTTCTGAGATACTTGTCAATGTTGTGTTTAAATATGTTCACGCTGCTAGCATTTACACCATCTGTTAATAATATGTTCCGTTAATTTCTTGTCTTCCTCTGTGTGAGAATGAGTACATTCCGATATATAATCTACACTAATCCTTCACTAACGTGACTTATTCTCTAGTTCTTCTATATTTCCTAAGTGAGAAAAAAATATATTTCTATCAATATTTTTCTACCCAATAAATAAAATACTTGTATTGCGCTAATATCCTCGGGAGACCTAAGCTCAACAGCGCACCAAAACAAAAGGGGTTAAGCAGTTCATAATCGATAAGCAGTTCCAGCTGTCATCAGTTGGATTGGTATGCTGGGAAGCTATGGAGGATAAGGAAGTTTAAACAGGTAGTTTTTCAGTTTACAGAGAAATATTGCTATAATTGCTACATACTTAATACTAACAGGGAGTGAGTTCCATAGAGTCGGTGCAGCAACTGAAAAAGCTCTAGTTCGGACAATACGACGAAGGTCCCGAATATGATAGCAGCAACGACAAGTTTGTGAAATGTCTAAAACTGAAATCATTATCAAAGGTGACTCATACATTCCGTGCTGAAACGGCCGGTGTTAAATTCTGGCTCAGCATATGTGTTGGGAAAATCAAGTTTAACACGCTGCTTTTGTGTACCAATAATAAGAAACTCTGTTTTATTTGCATTTAATTCAAATTTGTTGTTAGTCATCCAGTGGAATACATTCTGGAGACAATCCATGAGTTGGATTAAGGAAAAATTTGTATCCGGAGTAGCCAAGGGAAGGTAAATGTGTGTGTGTGTGTGTGTGTGTGTGTGTGTGTGTGTGTGTGTGTGTGTGTGTGTGTGTGTGTGTGTGTGTGTGTGTGTGTGTGTGTGTGTGTGTGTGTGTGTGTGTGTGTGTGTGTGTGTGTGTGTGTGTGTGTGTGTGTGTGTGTGTGTGTGTGTGTGTGTGTGTGTGTGTGTGTGTGTGTGTGTCATCTGCAAATCAGTGGTGGTCCAAGTTATGGGTTTTAATAACTTTTTCACATTTGAGCAATTCCTTTTTATTTGAAAACGATATGTTGTTCTTTTCTTTTTTCCTGTAGTCCGGGGTGAGGCTGGCACCGATACCGGTCGTAGATTTGTGTTTCCCCTTTTTCTTCATCACTAGTCCCATTTTACTGCCGCCTCCACCACCCGTCTCCACTCCTCCATATACCTCGCTCTCATTCACCACTATCCTCCCTCTCCCACCAAATCTCTCTTCAAGTAGTCATCCCATCTCAATCTCGGTCTTCCTCTTTTCCTTCTACCCTACTAATCTAAGTGCATCCACTGTCTTCATCAACCGTTCCCCTTCCATTCTATCCACATGTCCAGCCCACTTTAGCCAGATCCACACCAGGTTCCTCGCGAGACTCTCTCTCACCAACTTCCTCGCTCAGCTTCTCCATTCTTCGCTTGTCTGTTCTTTTGACTCCCGCAATTCTCCTCACCCAGTTATTCTCGGTAGGCTGATGTTATGCATGAGCTAAGCACCTTCCATTTTAGCTTACGAGGTATGTGTCTACTTCCCATCACTCCTCCTACTTTCCTTCCTGCTCTCGCCCCAGCTCGTAAACCGCTCCACCCAGATATACAAAGCTGTCTCTTTGTTTCAGTTTTTTTCCGTTCCAGTCTTATATCTAGATATGTTTTCTGCTGCCCGACCCAAAGCACCTCCGTCTTCTTTAGCCTTACTCCCAGTCATGTCTGCTAAAGATTTCCTTCCACTCTACCAACCGTTCTTGAAGGTCTGCCTATTTGTCCACTACTACTTCCAGGTCGTCTGCGTATACCAACTTGCGGAGAATGTCCTTCATACTCGCGTCCCTGCTGATCACCTCTACTACTGCGATGAACAAAGGAAGGCTTAGGGCATTCCCTTGTCTCAGGGCGATGTCCACTCTAAATTCCTCCGATATTCCCGGTACGCACACTATTCTACCTTTTGTATCTTCATATGTGCCTTCGACCATACTCACCTCCGCCTCTGGGACATCCATCCACCTCAACGTGGACAGAGCCATATGCTCCTGTCCCTCCAATCTCTTTTCCACCAGTTGTCTAAGAGTGAACATCCAATCAGCCTTACCTCTTCATCTTCTTTTGTTGCTTTTCTCCCATTTCACACTCCACTATCCTCCTTACTGATTACTGATCCAGCTTCTACAAACTTGCTGTCCTCATCCCTCTCTCGTGCCGTCTTGTTGTCCTCATCCCTCTCTCGTGCCATCTTGTTGTCCTCTTGTTGTCCTCATCCCTCTCTCGTGCCATCTTGTTGTCCTCATCCCTCTCTCGTGCCATCTTGCTGTCCTCATCCCTCTCTCGTGCCATCTTGCTGTCCTCATCCCTCTCTCGTGCCATATTGTTGTCCTCATCCCTCTCTCGTGCCATCTTGCTGTCCTCATCCCTCTCTCGTGCCATCTTATATATCTACTTCTTTCCACAATCTTCGTCTACCTCTATGTATAGTTCCTCCCCCATTTCCGTCTTTGCTTTGTCCACGGCTCTTCTAGCTGCCTTCTTCTTCTATCCGTCCAGTTGATGGAATGTTGTATTTGGTTGTTCCCCATTCTCCTTGATCACTTCTATCATCTTCCATATCTCACTCTTTTCTCCGATTGCTTTCGTTACTTCTTCCGTCCACCAAGTTTGTTTTTTCCTTCTTGACGAGGATCCCCTTTCCAGATGTTCTGCCACACAGCTCCTCTGCTACGCCAACAAAAGCATCTCTGAAAGTCTTCCATTCTTCTTCCACTCTTCCTATTGATGTTCCAAATTTCTTAAAGTCTAATGTCAACCTATCTTTGTATGCAACGGTTGTGTCCCCATTGCACTTCCACCATTTCATGGTCTTTATTGTCACTATTCTCTATTAAAATATATATCGGGATTCGTGGGATTATTAAATTAACAGGATCCCTGTAAATTTAAGTTTTTTTCAGAATTGTTTTTAAGCAGTACCAAACTATAGGTTTATTATTGATAAACAATTATTTTGTAATAAAAAAACAAACAACTTCAAACCAAGACCGCTTATTGGTCGCCCTGGTTAACATGTCAGCCCCCAATCAATCGGGAAAATGACCGGAATCTCCCACTCTTAGAACACATTCTGAGTAAACAACTAGCGTGCTATTCTTGATTTTAGTCGCACAAGGTTAGTTTGTATTATCTATTTTAAGTGCACAGCCACAAAACGATGACTTTTGTTTCACTTTAAGAAAGTTGGTTATGAATGCGATATAAATTTTCAAACAACCACATTCATCAACTAACAACCAAACAGTTAACATGGAAATAACAACAGTGTGTGACGATTAAGCGCTCCTGGTTGCCTGATATGTTCAACTAAGTTGATTTTTGCTTTGAAATGGACGAACACGTTTATTTTTTGCTTGAAACCATACTGCGTATTACATGTGACAGAGCGCCGGAAGCAACATAGACAGAGCCGTGAGGTCGTATTACATGTGCCAGAGCGCCGGCAGCAACATAGACAGAGCCGTGAGGTCGTATTACATGTGACAGAGCGCCGGAAGCAACATAGACAGAGCCGTGAGGTCGTATTACATGTGACAGAGCGCCGGAAGTAACATAGACAGAGCCGTGAGGTCATAATACATGTGACAGAGCGCCAGAAGCAACATAAACAGAGCCGTGATGTCGTATTACATGTGACAGAGCGCCAGAAGCAACATAAACAGAGCCGTGAGGTCGCGGTAATGAAAGGTACGTTTTCTCAAAATATTACAATATCACCCAATAAACATCGATGAACACAGATTAACAACGAAAGAGGAATCAAGGGTCACGAGTTCAGTTACAACGCCAGAAAACAACCTCCGTCAACCTCCGTCGATCTACAGACAAATGCGGCAGTCCCGTATATTACGTGCAAGTCTTGCGATCAAGTTGAAGACCGATCGATTAGCATTTTTCTGATTGCATGAGGAGTACAAATGAAATTAATACATCTGTATGATATAATTAATATATAAACACATTTCAGAACTGTAATTTACTCACCTCGGTTGACAATGGTTATATTAAAGGATGGATTTTGAAGTATACTGTTCACAACGATGAAAATGTCTCGAGATGGTCCCGTGTAAGTACATGAACCCATCAAGCGTGATATTGCGCACATGTCTTAGTACTACTTTACATCCACTTGAGGATTTCCGTCATAAACGTCTCCAATCTATGCGTTACTAAATTTTGTTTATTCTGGAGTCTCTCATCCTATGTTGTTGACGTTTCTATGATCATAATTTGATTTTGAAAATCTAGCGTCCGGTATGTTACAAGTGTGACATAGTTGAAAAGGTTGATGATACTTTGCTGTGAGTTAGCTGAAATTTGAAAACTGTATTTATGCTACTTTAGGTTTGTACTTAATAAAATTGCACTTGTAGTTGTGACTAAATCTAACAATTGTCCGAAGACGCGTCGGAAACTTCACATTGCCTGTATGCACAGGACGTGTATTTTTACCGCCGCTAAGTGATGTAACAAAACAGAATAACACATTCAGTCTTTAAACACAATTTTATTGACATCATATCAACAACATAAAACCAAGTCGAATGCCAAATAATGTATGGTTTTGATGACACGAGACTACTAAGACAATAGATGATGGCAGGAAACGTTCAGGCCGCCATTTTCAGAAATGCTTTTCACTTTTCGTCAAATTTTCTCAAAATGCAGAAACTGCATGTGTCCGACTTTGATACTACCCATTCCTTGGAATACATCTACTGGATTTATGATATAGGTATCCACCTAGAAGTGACCAGAAAATTCTGCAATGTCTAAAATATGGTCTACCCCATGTAGTCACCCTCTCTGGATAATTATTCAAGTTTATCACATGAAGTCAACCAATTATCATGTGTTGTTTGACTTACTCAGCATATGAAGTTTTCTTAGTGTGTTTGTTTGAACACTGATTTCATTTGTTTTGCTTATAATCAGATATAGCAACAACACCAGGTGTAGAAACTACAACACTAGCAGCAAGCGACAACACTGATGGAGGTAGTAATGCAGCGGAAACATCGACAACACAACAAAATACTCGCATTTCAGGTGGAACCGTAGTTGAAACAACATCGGTGAAATCGGAAACAACAGCATGTGTGTGCCTGCGTGTGTGTGTGTGTGTGTGTGTGTGTGTGTGTGTGTGTGTGTGTGTGTGTGTGCCTGCGTGTGTGTGTGTGTGTGTGTGTGTGTGTGTGTGTGTGTGTGTGTGTGTGTGTGTGTGTGTGGTGTGTGTGTGTGTGTGTGTGTGTGTGTGTGTGTGTGTGTGTGTGTGTGTGTGTGTGTGTGTGTGTGTGTGTGTGTGTGTGTGTGTGTGTGTGTGTGTGTGTGTGTGTGTGTGTGTGTGTGTGTGTGTGTGTGTGTGTGTGTGTGTGTGTGTGTGTGTGTGGTAGGTGTAGTAGTAGGTACTAGTGGGCGCACATGTAGTCGCATAATGGTAACATGCTTGACAACTGACAATAGTGATCAAAGCTGGCCAACCGTGAGACTCGTGCAACCATGTATGTTTGTGCTGCATCAAAAGGCAGCATGGTGGTTCATTACGAACTGGCTGTGAAGAAGGCGGACACTCAATCGAGAGAACCGGGTTTGGAATCCATCTGCCACTCTTACGAAGCTTAGGCAATTTCGTTCTCTCCATTTTCCCTGCGGATGAAAGCCGAAAAGTCGTAGGTCCTTTCTGCCTAGTGTTTATGCAACCAGATCCTAAATGGGTAACCTGACGTGGTCTCACGGAAGTGTGCTCCATATGGTCCCTCCTCTCTGACGGCACAGGGCGGCAGCAGGAACTCCTCCCTAGTTGGGTACATGGCGGGAGGCACTGCGCTGGCAGTATGTGCAACACCATTGTAGGGTCATAACCAGCAGATCAACGTTGACAATGTGTTTGTGGCTATCCGAATGTACTTGTCGAGTTAATAATAAGTAGGGGGTCGTAAGTGCAAACAAGTGTGACGTAGCAACTGATGTTTTTAAAATGTAACTATATTACACAAACGAGACAGTCCATAATGGTTGTTGGAGTCCCGATAGTATTTTTCTTAAACGCTTGCATGTGTAGTTAGAATAACATCGTTTTCTCTGTTATTGCCATTAAAACAAAGGCAGCGTCGCTGTGGACTATCAGTTGGTTCTGAAGATGCAATGTACCCCGGCCGACTTGATGCATGTAATGCACAGTCACATTGAAAACCACAATAGTTTGTTGGGGCTTTTCGAGGTAAGTTCAGACAACGTAATGTTTTCGGGTCAGTTTATTTATAATTGTCATGTTATAACATGTTTGATGTCATTGAACACATCCGCGTATTATTGTTCCAGAACAACCTGCTCAGTTGTGCAGCACGGATATACTGTATCCACACTGTTTGTGTTAATAAGGGGAGATTCAAAGTAAACTTATGTTTTCAATAGCAATTATACACATAATCATTCAATAAAAAAATGACATTAATAATAAATGCCTACATTTTAACTGATCACAAATTGTGGTCATATTAGTTGTTTCCAATAAAAAGGAGTTCTGGTAGCACATGACATAAGTTATAAATACAACAAGTATTTAAATTGAAAAACCTTTTATTTAACAATAACAATAATAGTAATAATAATCGCTTATCGTAGTATGCATGACGACACCTTCATTCGCCTGTTGTTGTTTTTCAGTCACACCACTGGATAAAACAGGTAAACATTTGTATTACATACTATTTGTTTACGATATATCTATATTCGGTGTGTAGTTAGTACGAAGGACAAGCCTATCAGCATGATAAGTATGTTAGCGAGAACTGAATATGAGGCCGTATTCATGACAAAAGACTTAGCCAGATAATGTGTACACTATACAGTACATGCACATGTGTTTTCACATTTTCATATCACACTATTGTTATGCATATAAAATGAAACCTCAAACAAAACTCTAACTTGGTTTCCGATGTGCTTTAATTCTGATCTGTCTGTCCGGTGGTTATTATTAATATCACTAATTAAGGACTACGACAGAGTAGGGTGGTTTTAATACTGACATGATCATTAGGCAGGGTTCCATTGTATGTGTAATGTTTGTGTTTTCGATAGATATATAAGGGAACACATATATTATATATATATATATATATATATATATATATATATATATATATATATATATATATATATATATATATATATATATATATATATATATATATATATAATACAGCGTTACATTACTCCATGCCAAATGTAAATATCGTATCCAGCCAGACTAACATTGTCTTCCTAGTTGAAACAGTCCACTATTTTCTCAGATTATACTCGCATAATAAGAAAATAGTATACCTAATATTATTCTTAGAACGCCATATTCAATATCTATTTTATTGTTGTTAAGGTGTTTTAACATTTCCATCATTTAACGTTCTTCTCTTGACATTGCAGGAGTCCCAGCACTGTTGCCGATTGTCCTAGACAACACAGTTGGTATTGCGTTCAACGTCAAGATCGCGCTCGTCATCATCCTTACTGTGAAGAAGACAAAAAAGGCCAGAGCCGTGCCTAACTCTGGCACGGAGAGAGAGAGAGCGAGAGAGAGAGAGAGAAAGAGAGAGAGAGAGAGAGAGAGAGAGAGAGAGAGAGAGAGAGAGAGAGAGAGAGAGAGAGAGAGAGACGGGTTTTCGCGGTTACGGCTATGCGTACCCTAATGCCCAAATGTTCTGGCATAGCCGCGGTGACTCAATGACAGCGCACCAAGACGACCACCATGACACGGATGATGACCGTCATATGAACGTAATCATCGAGGCGATGAGGCATTTCTCCATCATCGTAAGTATAAATGTAAAAAGCGTTCATTGTAGCTTACAAGTAGTGTGTCCAAATATGTTACTGTCATAGGCTCGGACAGTGGCAATAGGTGTAATAATGATGTCAGAAACCAATTGTTGTGGACTGTGGGCCTAATCGGGGGTCCGATAAGCGACGGTCCCGCCTAATTTAGGCGTAAACAAAGATGCAGACATTACTTTGTAGACACATTGCTATTACTATGCCGAAAACAAATAGTATTGCGTGCCATGCTACTAGTAGACAACCCAGGGTCTTTAGTTGGCATGTGTTGCCACTAGATAAGCAACTTAGGAACGGTGGATTGTGCTCATTAGAAACGACAATCTTCGCGTGAACTCTGACGTAACATCGACTACGCCCGGTATGTGGGCTTCTTTTTCGTGGCGGTCGACGGACTTAAAAACACCAGTACTATGTTTCCGATGACACCAGAATGGCTGATTTAGATCAACGAGTACAACGAAAATGTGACCGAAGAATGTGCAGTAAATTGTCAGAGCAATAATCTGTGTATATCAACAAAAAGCCAACTCTTCTGATGTTTCGTGTCCCACTGGACATTACGGCTTTATCAACGTGCTCCCCACTGATGCACTGGACATTCCGGTTTTGTCAACGTGCTCCCCACTGAGGCCCTGGACATTCCGGTTTTGTCAACATGCTCCCACTGAGGCACTGGACATTCCGGCTTTGTCAACATGCTCCCACTGAGGCCCTGGACATTCCGGCTTTGTCAACGTGCTCCCCACTGAGGCACTGGACATTCCGGCTTTGTCAACTTGCTCCCCACTGAGGCACTGGACTGTTCGGCGACTAGCAGGCGAACTACACGGAACTCCTCGCTGGCACGGCGTTATTCTCAACTACAAGTGTTTCACCGATTGAGTTCTTACGATTATATTTATATCAAACGACAAAAGGACGACACAGCGCAAAATAGTTACAAGAACAAGCCATTTAGGGAGCCTCATGTGTATGCAACGCAACGCATTAAATATAAACAAATTCAAAGGGTCGTTGTTAACCATTCCTGGGGTGATTATTTCGAATATTTCCAAAATGTAGAGATTGTGTGCACCAAGCGAATTTGACTCCGTTCTCCGTTGACTATTGTGGCACTCGAAAGGCCCGTGGTCCGTGGACCGAATAGGCCTACTACTCTTCGTACAAGAATCGATGGTCGTGAGGCCTCGGCATATAACCCAACGCTTGGACAATTTTACCCTGTTCTTGTCGACCACTCTTCCAGGATATTCGCACCCTTGGTGTCATTTTAACGAAACAAAACTAATACCTCTGCCATGGTGTTGTGCGCTCATCCACCGAGGCACGGATTACCTCCGAGCGGCAATATGCGATCCCTGGTTACACCCACAATGCATTGCGCGCCCGGTATGTTTTGAATTATGACGTCATCGTGCAGTGGGTTTATAGAAGCACGTCGAGAGAACCCTGGTTCGAATCCTCCTGTTGCCTTTTCGAAGCTTGAGCAATTTCGTTCACTCCACTTTGCCTCAGTTTACTGTATAAATGAGTACCAAGTCCAAGACAATGGTGGATATAATTATGAACGAATATTTTTCCCGCAGTAACTGCAGCGTGGCTGTATGCTTCCCGGAGAAATCGACTTGGTGTTGGAACGAACATATCTGCCAGGGGATATAGTGTACAAGTGTTTTTGACAGAATCGAACGCAGCGCCCACATGACTTTTTGTAGAACGATAACGTTGCCTCTATGAGTTTACTTCCACTGGCATCGACACAAGGTAGAAGGGGTCAACGACTTGTAGTGTTTCTCTCGAAACACACAGGAAAACAGGAGTGAACGAAGTTTTGAAACAGTATTGTCAGTTCAGCTGACAGAGCGGCGTCCTACTGCCTATCTGACAGAGCGGCGTCCTACCGCCTATCTGACAGAGCGGCGTCCTACCGCCTATCTAACAGAGCGGCGTCCTACCGCCTATCTACCGAGTCCCGATTACGTCAACAGTGAACCGCGCTCTCTGCTTGTTTTTTTTTTCATGCTTCAAAGTAGTTACAGTCGCCAATGTACATCCATTTACTTTTGAAGGACTGGAGCATCGTTCGCAATTTCACCAGTCGTAACCGAGAGCTGCCACCGCTACAGCATTAACCAAGTAAGTGAAGGTTGTACTCCACCAACGTCACTACTTCTATATTTACACATAGAATGTTGTGTGATCATAAAACGTTGTGTGACGATGTCTGTTTGATGGCATGGCTATAATTCAAACGTGTAATGGAAAACTGAAATTATGTGCAAGATATATTTCTTTCTTATACTGAATAGCTATGACACACGTAATAGTGAGTAGTTCAATAACACACAAGAAAGCACTTATTCACATACTAATATACATGCATGTATCTACTATTCATCTTGTATCATCTGTGTGCAGTGTGATGGGCGGAAGCGCGCCAGGAAGGAAGGATAAGGTGAACGGACAAGACCACCACCCGGACAGCGACAACGAAATGTAGTAACTAACTTTAAACTTAAACTCGATGATCATGGTTAACATGCAACCATTAATAAAACATCGTGTTATCAAGCTTACTGATGTAGCAACAGCATGTATGCATCAATAAATAACACATGATTGTTCTTGTGTTGAACATTAATCAGAAGGAGGATACAACAGTTGTTGCAAACCGCTAGTTTTGAATTAACGCGGCTTATTCTATTTGGAATATATGTATGTTTCTTTGGTATAGTTGTAATATAATTATATTGCATACATTTATACAATTGTGTTTCCTTTATTGGGAATGACTGCTGGTTTTGTAATGACCTTTTACTAAAAAAGTGGCATGGTAATTGTGGTGGATGTTTTATTGAAATTGAATGCGAGTGAATATGTAACGACCGGTGTGTGATTTCATCAATGCTGTAATATTTACATTACCTTAGCTGATGTAGTACTAACTCCGCGACTAATAACATTTAAACAGCGGCGTATTTGGGGGCATTATAATAAGGATGTTTCTTATATCATCTGTTGCGCCACTACATCGTAGCATGTCAAACTAATGGGTGACTAAGATGGCCGCCTTGTCCCGTTCAAAATGCGACACTGCGTTTACAAGGCCTAACACTATTAGACGTAGATTGCAAGTGATAAATACATCGATGATGACGCTTCTAAATTAATTGAGTCGTATTTGTGAGAGTGAATATTATAAGAAATAAATTCCGTGAAAGGATGTATAACAAATGCTAACACCCTTACTTTGTATGTGAATGCTGTAACTTAGAACATTAACTTAGAACATTTTAATTAAAGGTAATCTATATTTCAAGGTTCTATATAAGTTAGTGTAAATTAATTTTGTCGCTGACACATTAATTTTACATTGGCATGTGTGATATCTTGGTTTCCTATTGTGTGCATTAACTATCTTGTCAATAAACGTGTTACAAGATCGTGATCACGGCTTGGCTCAATTGTGCAGCGGAACCATCTTGCATCGCGGCCGCAAATCACACACTCCAAATATGCACCTTTCTTCCCACTGTTGTGTGCCGATACCTCTGCACTGAGGTGTCACTTCGTGCAATCAAGGTAGCCAAGTTCTTCCGACGTTACCCTTGGCCGGCGTGAACTCGCCATGCATGACGTCCTTTAGGTTGCGATGTTCAGTCCATGTGTGATGCCGCTGCAGTAGGATATCGTAAAAATAAGACCCTCCGCAACACATTTATATAAATTGCTATCATAGCTGTGTACTAAAAGTAGACATGTTGGTAAATGTTAAATACTTCTTGTCGAAATTAAATGGAGGATGTTCCACCAAACAGTTCCCCCAGAAGAATTAATGCGGACGTCCCTGCCTCCGACAATGATCGTTTACACCAAGTGAACACATACTCTATTCAAGTTGAGTTTCACCAACATTCACCTACGTTACAAATACTTAGTGAGACAATAACATGATAACACGATCCCCGTGAGAACACAACGATAGTACAATGACAACGCGATCCCGGTGAGAACACCATGTCACTACAGTGAGAACACGATCCCGGTGATGATCAAATGTAAGTACAGTGAGAACACGGTTCCGGTGAGGACAAAACGACAGTACAGTGATAATATGATTCCGGTATGGAAAAATCGACAGCACAGTGAGAGCATGATTCTAGTGAGAAAAAATCGGTAGTACAGTGAGAACATGATTCCGATGAGAACAAATCGACAGTACAGTTAGAACATGATTCAAGTGAGGACAAAACGACAGCACAGTGAGAACATGATTCCGGTGAGGAAAAAACGACAGTACAATTAGAACATGATTCCGGTGAGGAAAAAACGACAGTACATTGAGAACATGATTCCTGTGAACGGTGTATGCATGTAGCTTCTTGGGACGCTAATACACTTTAACCATGAAAATAGGAAAGTAATGTAAGTTTTGAATACTGTCATATTTATGCCACCGGTGGAAAGGAACTATGTCTCCCAGAAGTTATTGACAAGATCATTATCGACATAGCAACTGTTATTTTATGCAATTCTCATGTTACAAATAATGAATATGTTTATGAAATGAAAACCAGCAGCTACACACATTTTTATTCAATTTTGTATAAGGAGGATATTAAAACATTAGATGGCAGTACATAGTGTCAACTGAAGATACTCTAATTAAAATCAAACTAAAGAACATAAGCGCACAAATCAGGATAAGAAGGTGCCCTCCTCATCCCTCTCCCGGTGTTCTATCGATTTCCACTACTCCCACGATAATTTATCGGCCCGGGCCAGAAGTTCTGCGAAGCATCCACGCATGTTTCATGCATCATTCCATCCACTGAACACTGTTTCACGCTTCCTAAGTCGGCACTATACAAAATATCTCCGATCAGGATCATTTGATATGTAACAATCGCAGTGTACGAAATATTTCAATCAATACTTTAAAAGCTTTGATTTATGCTACAAGTCTGTTACAAGTCGCTTAATTTGGCGACTCTAACCACATTTCATTTTAACAGAGTTGACGAATAAGATAGTGTTTGAAATAATCATGCATGCGTCTAAATCGTAATAACCATAGTAACAGGAGCGCCTACCAAACAAAGCATATCACACACATACAAATCAACAGGTATTAGTGTCAAGATGTGTGTGTGCCTACGGGGTAGCACTCGCCCAACGAAAGATACTATACAAAAAGCACGCGCCTTCTTTACACGTTGGTGTACGCGGTCAGGCGCAACCGTCACGCGCGAGCGATAACCCCGACCGCAACGAATTGTGATTCACTAGACGACTTGAATGCACATATTAAGGTGAACAGCGCAGTGCTGGATTAAAAATGGGGGCCTGGTAAAAACCTACCGAGTGGGTGAAAGACGAAGATCAATATGCGGGGTACTATTAATGTTTTAATGAACTGTTTTTAAGCACAATCATTCGCAGAGTGCTGCCGACGATGGTATGTAAACGTGCACAAATACATACATCCAGCGTATGAAGACAAACAAGAAAACACTGCGTACAACGACAAGCCAACATTTAAGCATACAATGACATACCATAAAATAATATAACGAAATTACAGCGTAAAAATAGAGACCGCACACGTTTTTTTAAGCACACAAACAGTGACATCCAAACACTGCCCAATAAATTAGTTAAGAATAGTTATGTAGATGTCATCATGTGAATAGATCTGATTGTACATCTGTTGAACTTTCACATTCACGACTACAGCACAGATGTTGGAGGTTGGGGCCTGATTCAAGGGAAGCAAAGAGAGATTAAGCGGCTAAGTAGATGGATTCTGATTGATTTTGTGGAGTGACCCTTTTTGTGGGGGCATGGTACGTGTGTATCACTTATACCTTGATTATTCCGGCAGTTGAACAGCGAGCATGGTGTGCATACTAGTGCTTTATTCTTCTGTGATAAAGTACAACACAGACAAATGCTAATTATTCAATATCCTCAGGTCATGAAACTACATATGCAGCAATAACACTTCATACTGCCTCAGCGAAACCAAATCACAAAACAGTGAGTGTATGTGTTAGAAATCTGATGGCAATACGTAGTGTAACGCCAGCATATCATCAACGTTTGCCGGTATGTCGTTGTCAAATGATGTCAGTGCTTCACAGATCAGCTTCACGAAACAATGCCACGGGAAATGCCAGCGCTGATGCTGATCATTATTGCGCATTACACACCGTGGTCTCGTTATGTCAACAACGCGCGCACGACGCCAAAGATGGTGACCTCAAAGTAAAACAGTCCTTGAATAAATGTGATAAGCGTGAATTTAAAATCTGCAAAGCTATTGCTTGGCATGTGGTTAAATAATAGCTTGACAAAAAGTGCAGTTGATCTGTTACGACACCTTGCTTTAACAGAGATGTGTTACCATCACCACTCTTATGCATAATTTTATTATAAACGCACGTAAATAATTAAGGTTAAGAATGTTGCTCATACTTAAATAAACATTATATTTATCAGGATAATTACACACTCGGTCATGTATCGGGATGGCAAGATTCAGCTTCATTTCGGTGTTGAAAACTTGAATTTGTGTGCAATACTAATTACCTATGTTGCCTGAATACGATATATGCCAAATGCTCTTATGACAGTGTCAGTGTCCCCGCCACTCCGTCAGCAGAGTGAGGAGATCAAGCAGCGAGAATCTCCTTCTGTCGGGGCAAAGTCGCCGGCGTGACAACCTTGTCTTCCCCGTTCAACGTCGTCAACTCCTCTGTCATTCCCACTACCTGAAATCGAAACGAAGGTTCATGAAACTGTGTATCAAGTTTTAATAATAATATAATATTACAACTCCTTTTAAACACATTATAATTCCTTTTGAACAGAACTATTAAAGTTTACTCATGTCAGCGTTTTAACAATCATCAGTGTCCATGAATTCGGTTACTAAAGGTGAGAGCCGACAGTTGTCGAAGCGTTAAAGTCAGTAAACTTTAATAGTTGCGTTAACAAGAAAGTCTATATGAACGAAATTGAACAACAGTAATAATAACCATAGAATGTAGACATACGAATATAACATGCCAAACCCTTGCTCGATAGTATATTGAGAGGATACAATAATATATATATATATATATATATATATATATATATATATATATATATATATATATATATATTCAGCATGCAAACACGATAGCCCATCTTAATATATCTACATGTTTGCGTATCAGCGGGTACTTACACTTAGAAACATATGTATATGGAAGGATATACAGAATTTTTTCCTTGTCTTGATGATAATATTAGAAGTTACCCAAACATAGAATGCCGCTGCTCCTGCGCTTTTGTCTCTGACGTCGTCCAACCGGAAGTGCTGCAGTATTTCTTTCGATCGCGCTGCTATTTCCGGATTAACCTTATCGAGGCAGAACTTGCGAACTCGGCCTGGTAGTCCCTTAGCGCCTATTGTTTTACAGCGAGGCTGGCATTTCTCCCATTTCTAAAATAAATGTTGTGCGTCCATTATAAAAGTTACTATAATCACAAAAAATATTGTTACATTTCAAGAAAGTAATTCGTTCTTAAAGGGTTGTTAGGTCCATTAATAAAGAACTGAATGCCAATCGGTAGCAACTTAAGTGGGTGCAAAGGCCCATGAAATGGTTAAATATGTAAGTAGTTAAATGTGGAGGTAAAGAAATAAACCACTGAAACCGGTAATGTAAAATATTCGAAAACTGTTTGTGATTACTTTTCGTCATATCATGTTCAGCCACTTTTGCACCGTTTGAGCACGTGAAAGTACGATGGAAAGCACGTTAGCAAACAATTCAGTCATATCATATACCCAGTGGTTAGCAAGCGAGGAGGTAAGGATAGATTGCATTATAAATATGAAAGCCACCAACTAGATTAGTCCACAACAAGTGAAACCTACCACACTAAACTGTATGAATGGTTCGCAAACGCGATGTCCATATTATATTATCATCATAAACACTGTGAATTAAGTACACGTTTGAGCGAGGTAGATCGTATTTGACATTTAGTTCAGTTGTTTGACCAAATACGAAATATGAGCAAATAAAAAACAACACTTGGTCTTGTACATGTTCATAATGATCTTCATATCGTAGTGGATACTAGGCAGGTTTGAATTTTCGCAAAATGAATTTGAAATAAGACGAGCAAAAAAATCGAACTGATGAGGAACCTTTAATAGGCCCCTGTCGTTGATTTATTGGTTCTCGGCGACGCCATTGCAGTAAGGTAATTGCAATTACCCTCGTTTTGCCTTCATGATCACCAAGCAGCAGCAAAGATGCTCTCATGACGTCGTGCACCAGTTTCGGTGGATGAGCGTAGCTGCGTATTTCAGCCATAGTCTTCTTGTCCAAGTCCATAACGGCATGTCTGAGGTTCTCTATTCGCACCAGTGACCGAAGTAGCTTCTTAGCTTGGTTGTAGTCTCGCTGAAGTCTCGTGATGTAGCGCTTATTCTCAACGTTCTTGATGGCAGTCCGCAACTTTTCGATGATTTGTTTTTCTATCGCTTGTAGCAGTCCTAAAACATGGGATATGAAGAAAAGGGGAATGCCATTGCGTTATTTACAATACTACTCTTTTCTGCGTGTTGTGGGCTGAATAAAGATATATAGGTATTACTAAATACAGTATTAATACAGTCACTTAGATTGTGTACCGTGTTAAATTTATTGTTAAGAGCAGTCTATAATTTACTTAGGTCCTGGAAATATGGAGTTGTAGAGAGCTACGAGACGCAGACAGTTCTGAAGACTTCGGGGGTGCTTAGCTTTGATGCTTAATATATTTTATCAATCACGAATAGCGTCGATTTTAGGCCACGTCTATGTGATTTAACAAGATTTAACAAGATTGTAATCCAAATCAACGAGTTTCAAGCCATTGATTTATCGAGCGTTCCTCTACGTGTAGCCCGCCTGTACCAGATATCTCGCAATTTTGTTTTTAAACATATCCACAGAGCCAGAGTTAAACCATTCATTGGATTATTTGCTACAGTCGTTTATCATCCACTATGAGATTGAGTACTTTCTCATATCCAATCTACCCTGTTCTTTTGCTTATGCTACTTTGTTTCCTCCAGTTCCACTACTTTCGTTAGGTTTAGAGAACACATTTCTAGTGCTATTTTTATAACCATTCATTATTTTGAGAACATTTATATTTGATCTACTCTTAATCTTGTGGTCTGCAGTTTTACCAAATTACACTCAAAGTTATGTACATTTTTTTAAAACTGGGGTATCTCAGTTCCGGCATAAGTTTAGTTGTTCTTCTTTGCTTCTTTCTATCTTATAAGTGTCCTTCTTACGCTCACTTGACCAACATGTCACGGTAATTTTATACAATATGTTTATCTCCATCTTTTGGCCTTTCTAACTAATGTTGCGTCGTCCTCAAATTGTAGCACCTTGATTGAACTGTCGTCATATTAATAATGACATAGATACTAATATTGATCCATCTGGTACGCCACTCAAAACTGAGTTCCAGATTGAAATCTCCTCATCTACTATTACTTTTTGTATTCTGTTTGTCAGCCATTTTTTCTGTCTAGTTGATTTTATAATTTCCATTGCTATGCGCTTTTGGTTTGAGAAACACTATTTGATTTAGCACTGAATAAAAAAGTGAAACCAATTCTTCATTGATTGTTGAGTTTTTCATCGTCATATTTATGCTTCTTCCCAAGAGTGCTGAAGCAGGCCTTTCGGCATAGTTCGGCGATATCTAATCAATCGAAATAGAAGTAGTGCCTATCAATGTAGTGTGAGACGACTGCCGCATTTTTAATCTGCCTCAAAGCATATATTTGCTTGTTTAATTGTTTTTATTTTGCTATTACACCGGCAGGTTCTGCTGTTAATTGTGATTTGTGACATTTGCATATGTCGTGTGATTTTGTTAAATATCGTTTTCTTAAATCTTATGAAATATTATTTCGTCTAATATGTTATGTATTATGCATTGCGAAAATGTACCTTGTCGAGTTTCCTTGAAGTCGTCTTCCCTCTTTTTTCTAAGTTCCTCCTCTTCTTCGCGTCGTATCTCGGCTTCGATTGCATCTTTCTGTTGTCTTTCGTTGAGTTCCTCCAACTCATTGTCAGATACGACCTAAAAGGCGGTTATGAGATCATATATTTACTACGAATGCATCATAGAAGACGAAAAATATACAGTCTCGAAATCTTACATATGCACAATCCTACTTTGAAGTAATCTATTAACAATGTTACCCATTTGCATAGGAAAAATAACGCAGTGATATGTTAACAAAATACGCTGATTCACATAAATTCGCGGTATTAAGTTTGTTTTTGCTTTCATTTCACCAGTCTAGTCTCTATGTATAACTGAACTCACGGGAAAGTAACAAAAACCGTGACTTCTGGGGTACTGCGAAGCTAGGTGGGTAAGTAAGAACAGGGCCGACAGTTCTTGATATAAAATGTCATAATATTATTCAATTTAGATCACATTTAATCAGGTATACGTGTGAGGGTGAGGTATATTAGTATACCTGATACGTGAGAAGATTGGTATAAGAGTTCGATCCCTCCTCGAACATTGCATTCAGCGTTAGTTCGTGTCCACCGTCTCCGGTATCAACGGCTCCTTTCCAAATGCCATCTCCCTCCTTCGTCAAATGCGTCCAACCGGAATTGCCAATTGTTGCAACTTTTACGGCTGTAGTAACACGGCATGTTTGATTGCGATTGTCAAGATATTCTGGATGAGTACTCATATGTGACCACATCATGTACACACACAGATGAATGATGTTACATTATTTGGGTTTTTTTTCAAAGGCATTGGCATGAATATAATTAATTATGGAAGCCACTATGACATTGTAAGTTATGTCTTATGACATAGACATTGTCGTTGGGCCTACATCGTGTTCACGGTGTTTTATTATTAAATTAATATCATACCTGATGAAATATATTGCCATTATGAGTAATACACAGTTAAACAGTATATTTCAAAAACCAAATATACTGTGTCGTCAATTTCTAAGTGTAGTTCTAAAATAAGTTATATATGCCTAACGTTTGTTTTACGGGTGCTGATATAAAAACATGGCATTCAGAACACATTATGTCTGCCATGTTGTCGTTGATACGTCAGTAACATTTATTTGTTTACTCTGCAACTACAAGTCCAGCTAAAACAGTTTCAGGAAAGGATACGTTGTTTTGTTGTATTCTGGACCGGTCGGTCTAAATTACCTTCTGGAATCTTGGCCACGAATTCCAAAGTCTGCTTCGCGACCAGAGTGCCATTCCGCGGCTCTATTATCTCGTTATCCACTCCGCCGCTCCAGGCAACGCTTACTCCCGGAAACTGCTCACAGTTTTCCATTGGCGTCGCCACTTTGATGACGTAATTGTACACATTGGGCATCGAACTGCCATCGGCATCGCGGCTTTTAGCGTACACCTTAAGCGCGTATAGGCCTACAGTACAATTCCAATAGATTATATAAGTGGACTCTTCGGGGACAAGTACTCACGTTAACAACATAATACATTAATCTAACGTCAGACTAGATAGCTTAATATGTCAACACAGTGTTTATGCTAGGATGAAGATGTGACAACCCAATACTCAAGAGAGATTCATGTATTAAACATTGTTTGCATACACGCACATGTACAGACGCTTCTTTGTTTTAATAACTTGTAGGCCGGAACAATCAAGTAATTAAGGGAAATGATCTGGAAAGAAAGAGTTTCCTAGTCGAAGTCGTGAGAACAAATACTTCTTTTGCATTGATAACTTAAAGACCAAATTAGTGTACATGATCCATTCGACAGTATATAGGCGACGTGAGCGGGAAATGCATTTAGTGTATATTTTGTATTGGTGAGCTCCACATACTTGAAGCAAAATGTGCAAATTTAAAACAGAAAGGACATTACATTAGCAACAGCATGTGTGAAGCACATTATGGCTATTCGCTTTGCCATAAACAAAGTACAATTATAAATATGCATAGACACCCCTCTTTATCTATGTTGCATGAACTATCGTCGAAATACCTGATTCCGGAAATCTCACGTTCATGACGATCTCGCCCGTCGAGCGTTGTCCGTACATCACGTGTCTGTCCACCGGACGTGGTCCGTCAGGTGTCTGCAGAATAAGCTCTGTGATCATCTTGCAGGAATCAGCCTGAAAGGTCAGATCAATTTGACCTGACGGTGGCGCTTCTATGAAACCAGTAGGATGGGAAACGGCCTCAAAGTGAAGATCTGTCGCCTTGTCCGTGGCGCCCAGTTCACCGTTGGCGATCTCCGGGAAAGGGGTAGAGTCGAACGCGGGAGTGTCAGCTCTAAGCAGATAGCTGTGGAAGAGACGATGTTACACAGTTGTGTATTTATGGAGTATTTAACCATCTTTAACAATATTTCACAATACTTCCACCAAAGAAACATGCTACATATGGTATGTGGACAAGAAAGTCATTACTTTATCGATATCCCAAGAATGTTTTACAATACTGCAACCAAAACAACATGCTCCACGTGGCAAGTGGACAAGACAGTATTTGCTTTATCGATATCCCAATAAAATTGTTACAATACTGCCACCAAAGCAACCTGCTCCATAGTGCAAGTGGACAAGAAAGCCACTGGTTTATCGATACCCCAGCAATGTTCCGTCTATGTGTAACCCACCCTTGTCATGATATGTGGCAAGTGTATTTTTGACATATCTACACCGCTAGCATGTTTACACAACCGGTAGTTAATTTGTTGCATTCGTTTATTATCCCTAGTAAGTACTTTCTCTTATTATCAAATGTACACTATTCTGTATAAACTATTAATTCATTAAGTTTGAAGAAAACTTTTATTTGGTCTCAATGTAATTTCCTCGTCATGTCAGCACTAATTGTTACTCCTAAATACTTGTCTGTTCATAGCTGTATCTAGCATGGTATGAATTTCCTGTTCTAAATTATTCGTCTGTTTCAATCATATGTGTAAACACAACATGTGACTTTTAATATCCAGTTTATTACGCTACCCCCTATATAAGGATTTTTAGTGTGTAGCAAAGTTTTATGTGGCACTTTATCAAATATTTTTCTAAAACACTGAGCTAAATACCTATTTTGGTTCTTAGTCATTTTAAATCTATGTAATAGTATGTTTGTGGCGTTGTTTTCCAGTGGTATGACATTGTCTCGAACGTTATGTTTATTCTTTATATAATCATATAAACCCTAGCTGTAGTTTTGTGTTATGTTTTACTTTAGTTTTTTCTATGCTAAGTGCCTCTTTGCAATTTGTCTACATTTCCTGTCTGTTTGCTTGTGTGACATTTTTGTATTGCCCTTTTGACCAGTGTTTTCTTATTAATGTAATTTCTGGTTATATAACCTCAAGCCTTCCAGAATTAAATTCAAAACATGAAATCGACAGTTGACAAATTTCGGTGAAAAAACATTTATGTCACTATACGAAATAGAGACCAAAAATAAGTTTCATTTGCCTGCATAAGCCCGAGTATGACCCTTCTGCAGAAGCGTCTTTGCCAAATAAATTCAGGGCGTATTCGCCGCTGTCGGGTAGTTTCACGTCTATGACCACCTCCCCATCTTCTTGATGGTGGATGACGTAATTACTGAGTTCAGACGCGTCTTTCATGTTGCTGTGGAGTTTGGCCAAAATCTGCAATCACAAATGATATCTGTGCAGGTTCACAAGCGGTACGCCTTTTACACTGCTCTATTTATCAACATGACAAAACATCGCCGTAAGATTGCTTTCCTGTTACTTTACCTTTGAACATAATTTGATTTATATCATTATGCACTCTTCAGAGAGCAGTTTATGTAAAATGAAACTATTTGTGAGTTGAGTGTAATACATTAGATATGTAAATTGATATGATGTGAGATCCTAGGGGGCTTGCAACAACGTTTTTAAGTATTTTGGAAATAAAGCTAAGATCAGAAACATATATATAATTGTGTAAGTAATTTCTAGACATATATATCTTCTTAAGAACTGGGTTTGAATGCAACAAAGTGTGTATTGGATATGAGAAAATACTCGTATACTCTTAATTACAGAGACGCATGCGCACACACCTGACATTTTTATGTCAGATGTGTGCGGTAAATTTACCTTGGTATGACTGTTTTGTTAAACAATGCAATAACAACAAAACGACTCGGTCCTAGCGATAACTCATCAAGTCATGGCAACTTCAAATAATTAATCGATAATCACACTATGTGCTACTAGATACATGCACATTTCAATGCGTTAAAAGACGGATTTATGCGGACGCGTATTAATTAACTTTTAGTACTGCATATAAAACTACCAAAAACTAAAACGTTACTAGTCGTAATGTTGACTCTTTCAAATGTATAATTACGAATAAGAAATGTTTTTACATTTTTCCACTGTGAAACACTCGAATTTCAATATTGGTCGTGTGTTGGTCAGTAGCACAGGAGATTGTCTCTGTTTTAAGTTTCTAGCTCATGTAGACGCAGCCTAGCCACATGCATGACTGAGGGAGATGCAAGAACCCTGTTAGGTTGTCAACAAGTAAAGCTTATAACCTAGATTTGACCTATGCTAGGCATGTTCAGTGTCAGGCGTGAACAATATTGTTAAGAAACCACATCATGAAATAGGTAACAAAATATGAAATTTGCTGATCATTAGTTGACGAACTAGCTATAGTTGGTCCAAGGCCAAATACGCTGGTCCGGACATAGCAAGATCTGTCATTGTCTCTTGCGCAGACATGAACAATGTTCACCAAACATTTAAGCGGATCAGTCAACAGTTGTAGTATGTCATCACCACTAGTCCACGAAGACATCTAAAGCTGCGTTCACACTTACACCTTAAAACGGTTTAGTTTAAACGTTTTAACTAATCCAGTCCGAAAACACACGTGTGAACGCGATTTAGCGCTAAAACGTTTTAGCTAAACCGCTTCAGTAGGTGGTTTAGTTAAACCGTTTTAGCTAAAACGGTTTAAGTTGCAAGTGTGAACGCAACCGTATTAGCTAAAACGTTTTAATACGTCAGAGTCATGCGCATTCGATCTCGCGTCCCGTCGCTTCCTGTTTGAAACGTAAACAACATTTCGCGCCATGTCTTCGGTCAAAGAAATATGCAAACAAACGCAACGACGCGACAATTGGGACGATGGGGAAGTTAGACATTTATTGGAGGTGTGGGGAGATGATTGTGTGCAGGCCGATTTGGAAGGAAACGGCCGAAATATCACAATTTATCGGCGTATTGCCGATCGTCTGAACCGTGTCCGGCACGACGTTCACATGCTTGACGCTCAAAAAAATATCGTCTCCTTCTTTGGGAATCCTCTAGGATTTCAGTCAAGTTTCCTGGAGCTCGGCCACGACGTCTTCTGCGTGAAGCTGACATCGTTAACAATGACAATTGCATGGCGGTAAAGGTATCGTCGGCCATTTTATTATGCTAGCTTGCGCATGTGCGCATACCAACTTCCTCCTTAAAACGGTTTAGCTATTGCATGTGTGAACGCCCACAACTTTCAAACGTAAACCGGTTTAGCTAAACCGTTTTAATTCTGTAGGTGTGAATGCAGCTTAAGTAAACATTTGAATCCTCGACTGGAGTTGTTTTTTCTACATATATGGTCCGAATGTTTTTTTAAGCACCACACGTTGAGTTCCTGTGTCAAGTTAAATATTTGCATAGCGTTAATTCATATAGCGCTGTGTCCTATATTGCAATGTCCGTGCCTTACCTTCACGTCCTTGTCTGCCTTAAAACGGATCTGTGTCTGCCCATTCTCCACTTCAATCAGGCCGTCTTTGTGTGTCAGGGCGGTCAAACCCAGCTGTGCTAGGTCGTTGCCCGGTCCCCATTCTTTCCTGTCGTTGGCAGGCATGGGTACACAGTCCTGCTTTGGGGAACTGCAACACGGGCACATGTTTTGTTAACACGTTCACCAATTCAAATAAGTGCGAATATGTAGTGCATTATGTACATTCTGGTCATATCCATCTCAAAGCCAGTTCAGTAAAACAAAATGTTTGAGCAAATGTTAATCTTAGTGTAAACCCACACACCATGAGCCTTTACAAACACTAGGCCAAAACATAAAGAAATCGTGATGGTCACACGAGTAAACTTTACAAACACTAGGCCAAAACATAAAGAAATCGAGATGGTCACACGAGTAAACTTTACAAATACTAGGCCAAAACATAAAGAAATCGAGATGGTCACATGAGAAAACGTATATTGGCAACTGTTGGCAAACTCTCGGAACGCGTCCCATTTGTAACATCACCTAAATATCCAACTCAACGATCTCTTTGCATTGATGACTTGTGTGCCATTTTGTTTATGTAAACTATGAGAAAAGACGTGTGGATTTATTTTCCGCTGTTTTCACACGCCTCATTCGAAATGTGTACCGAACAGTCGTCTCAGTCCTTTCTTGCTTTACTTCAAACACTTCCCCGTGTGTTTGCTTCGCACAAACTTCTAATAAAAATTCGGTGGTGAAGTATTTTTGTTGTGGTTTACACCCGATGCCCATCCATTGTTACAAAGTAACTTTCTGAACGTTAAGACGCAAGCTGCTGGTCTTTGTGAAGGAGGCAACTATGACAACCGATGTGTCCAGTTGACTGAAGTCATCCAAACCTGCAGTGAATGATGTAGGCACACGCAAGACTGTAGGATCCACCACCAGTCTCAGAATCTTGCGCAAACAGCTCCAACTTGAATGTGCCCGCTTTCGGGAAGTAGACTTTGCAACACAGCTGAATAGAAACGTGCGTATAAAGTTATTATTATCCATAAAAGATGCATATAACATTCGTTGAACGATAATGGCTTCTATTTTTGTGGAAACGTTGTTTCGCTTTACAACATTAATTTCACACGACTGGGCGTCGGAAGATATGGTCTGTGTGGATGGCGGTGCTAATTATTGCAGAAGTTGGAAACGACACTACGTCACTTGTTTGGATCTCAAGCACAGCGATTGGCACTCGACATAATGTAAAACTGCATTGACATAAGAGTTACAATCTTTGGGAAAAGAAAACATCGAACGTTCTGATGCTCTACATTATATGCCTTGATCAACATGGCGTACACTAACCTTTGCTGAAGTGTAAATGTCTACTATTGATTGGACATGATTTCTTAAACTGATATAATTGTATTATATTTTGTTTATTCTTCATCTAAGCCACAACTCAACCACACCAGGGTCAGCGTGAACGTCCATGTGAGCCCTACCTCTCCTGCAACTTGCTGCATGAAAACGTATCTCTTGAATTCCGAGTCGACGTTTAGCGTCTCGTTCTCGTCTCCTCGCGACTGCCACATCTTATACAGGAAGCTGCGAATACAGCATTACCTTTAGTGAAGAAGAAGATTATGAAGCAAGACAATCTCGGCGACATCATTTAGCCACGCAATTTAAAACAGAAATAACAACTTATTGTGCCATTGTATCAATAACAAAACGGTAGCAACAAACACATCACTGTGAATTGTGCGTGCATGCGTGCGTGCGTGCGTGCGTGCTTGTGCGTGTGTACACAACAGTCGCACATAACACTGCAAAATACCGTCACAATCAGATAGATTATACGTTTCAATCCGTTCCATACCTGCGCTGTTCTCCCCCTTCTGGAAGTCCAATCACCAGTTCCGCTTCGCCTTCTTCTGTCTCTATGGTGCACTTCCGGTGGCTAACAATGCGCAGTCCCAGTTCAAAGAAGCCTGGTTTCAGATAGGCGAGTTCACCGAACTCCCTCAAGGTGACGCTTCTCGCCAGCAACTGCCAAGCCTCGATTTCAGCTGAGAATCAAAGCGCATGCTATTATTAACATAGCTTAGTTTAAATAATGTCGGGCTATATAGTTCATAAACATACTGCTCTAGCTAAACTGGTCTTTTACATATACATTTAACATTACAGTTAGATTTTCATAGCATGACGTAAAATAATACTTTAATGTTGCATCATAACGTTTACATTATTACGCGAAAAAAATGTCGGTTAAATCTATGCAATTATCGCTATTAATGCAAATACACTGTATCACTGGTGTTGCCTAGAGAAGTAATGAGGACACCAACCCGGGACATATTGTCAATAACCATGGATTGGGACAGGTCACGTAACCTATGAAATGGGTGATCGGTCGTTTAAAAATTAAAAACAAAAATTAGTAATATTTTTACTGATTTAAGTTTACGTTTACGTTCTCGTGACGTTTCGAATGCTATCAACAATCTTCTTCAGAAAACTACCGCTAGATGGTGACACGGTGGTAGTCATTCTACGCAGACGTATCACTCTGGTGTGTGCCCCCCGCCGCCGCACCATGGGTGGCCCTTCAGGAGATCATCGCACATGTGTGAGAGTCGGTATCGGCCTTCATCTCGATTCATGCTGTCTTTGGTTTTTCTTATTCATATCGCTTCTTTGATGCCTCTTGTTCTCCAGTCTGACTCTCTGTCTACAAAGTTGGCTCCTTCCCAGTTTACTATGTGATTATGTTGAGTCATGTGATTTGTGATCGCTGATTTATGGATTTCTTTTTATGATGTTTTTCTGTTGCTAGCCGATGCTTTCTCGGCGTCTTCTTTGTGTTCTTTGATGCGGGTTCCTAGGGTACGTTTCGTTTCTCCGATGTATGTGACATTACAGTTCTTACACGTTATGGAATACACCCTTCGCACATCTTTTGTGGTTCGACTTTGTCCTTTGGTCTTACTAGTGATCTCTTGATGGTGTTGTGAGGCTTCATTGCTGTATTCACTTTGTATGTCTTCATGATCCGTGATGTGGTTTCGGATAATCCTTGGACATATGGAAGTACCACCATGCCTTTGTCCTTGTCTTTTTTCGTTGTCTTTTTTCCGTGTGTTATCTTCCTTCTTTGTTTTCATCTTTGTCTGCACTGTTGATATGGTCCATTGTGGATACCCGCATCTCGTTAGAGCTTCCTTTATGTGTTCTCTTTTTCTTTCCGTTTATCTTCTTCCTCTGTTACAAGTGTTTCACATCTGTCTAGTAACGTACGGATCGCTCCCACCTTCTGGTGTAATGGATGGTGAGAGGAAAAGTTTAGGTATTGGTCTGTATGGCTATTCTTTCGGTAGATTAGTAGCTTCACCTCTCCCGATTCTTTCCTCACTAGTAAAGTGTCCAAAAGTGAATTTGATGGTTTGTCAGTTGTTGCGTCATCCCTGTCTTTATCACTTCTATTAGTCATCTAAATAACGTTTCCACATTCCAGGTCGGCAGTTGATCGCGGCTGTGGCAATGGCCTCTTGTTCAATATGTTCCATGAAGAGGTTGGCAACAACGGGAAACACTGGGCTACCCATGGTTGTGCTAAATTTCTGTACGTTTTTCTGTAGTCTGGTCTTGATTATCTCCATAGTCTTGGGTATAGGCGCGTTAGTGAAGAGCCAGGTGTCTTGAGTTTTTGACATGATGTTGCGTCAGTCCTACCATAGGACCAAGAAGATCTGCTAAGCTTCGTGACATGTTGTAAGCTATTGACCGAGTATAGTCCACTATCGGTCTGAGGGGTTATCTTTTTTTGTGGATTTTTGCTGTGCAGTACATTCTAGGGATTGTTTCTGCGGAGGGGTAGAGGTAGAAGTATTGCTGTTCTGTGATCTTCCCTTCTCCTTCAGTCTGGCAAGGATGACAATTAGTTTTATCTTATTTAGCCGTTGGATCCGACTTCAATTTGGAGTGTATTGTTCTCATCGTCTAGCATATTACGTACATTTGTCGCATAATGTGGTCTGTCCATTACTACAGTGGCACGTCCCTTGTCCGCTGGTAGAATGACGATTGTTTAATTTTTGCCGAGTGATTTTAATGCGTTTCTCTCTTCTTTGTTTATGTTGGATTTGGGAGGCTTCGCTGATTTCAAAACTCCTTTCGTGTCTGCTCGTAAGCTTTCTGCTTCTGTTTGTGGTAGTCTGGAGCAAGCCTGTTCAGTGACTAATATATATTCCTCTATTGGGATTTGTTTCGGCGCTATAGCACCAAAGTGATACGTCTGCGTAGAATGACTACCGTGTCGCCATTTAGCGGCAGTCATCTGAAGAAGATTGCTGATAGCAGTCGAATCGTCACGAGAAGAGAAACGTAAACTGAATATGTTGTGTTACTGTGCAACGATATGTAAACGATGTAGTGATCACTTGTATATTCTGGTAGCCAAGTGCAAGAAGGAAGATGTGAGTGTCTCAACCTCCATTGGCAATTTCCCATCTGTTTTTTGGTTCAACCTAAAGCCCCATAACCATTGTTATAAAGCCAACCTTCCACTTAACAACATAAACTCGCCTGGGATATGGGTGTATATGAACTGGTACGGGTCGGTGAAGAAGTAAGCTTCGTCATAGGCGTATTTCATCATTGACGGTTCGGGTGCAACTTCCTTCGCACGCTCTCCGTTATTGTCGACCAGGATCCAATCACTGCTGTCGCCTCCAGTCACGTGACGGGCGCCCCAGTTAACGTCGATCAATCGCCAGATGCCATCGACCAAGACAGCAGCCCATGAACTTGTCCCGTCTGGGCTGACTTTTAGCATAAATAAAAAATTACACTACGATCATTACAGTATAGAAATATGACACATTTATTTAAATAATTCATTTTAAACAACATGTTGATTCAACATTCAATCCTTAAATTACTAAGGAGCTTATACACAAATACCATACAATGATATGATCAAGAACCCAAAACAATGTAGTCAACTTCGAATATAATCGCGTAACTTTTGTGGCCATGTGGATTTGAAATTATAAATGTGTTGTCGTTTCATCAAGTTACAGTGATGCGGTAAGTCTTAAGTTTTTTCGGTTAACTGCAATTCTGGTCAGCAAAATGGGTTGAATCTGACATGCATAAGAGGAAAATAGGCTGTGTGACGCACACTCTTATAAATTCAATGATACAGTTAAAATCATCGTAGCTTTTACACGAAATACATGTGGCCTGAGTTGGAACTTGCGCGCAATCATGTACGTGTACAAAATATACATTTGATAATAATATTTCATTTAAATCTCCAACCGTAAAAGACAAATGATAACGATATTTCATGTGTAATATAAAGTGAACTTACTTTCATCACCAAGTTTGTAGTTCACACCCTTCACGTGACCTCTTAACTGCTTGCAATCTAGGCCCGCCGTCCTGCGAAAAGAATGAAGCACTATGTCCAATGACCTTTAGTGTCATGTCTCCTAAGATATAGAAACACGTTGAAATTATGGGTTCATGACCCACACCAGGCACAGTATGTTTGGCAATTTTGAGTAAATCTTAGGCTCTAAACATTGGCGACTGACGATCGGAGGACTACCTTAATATCGGTATCTTCTCGTTAGTTGTAATGAAAAAGAAACACTAATGATTACAAATGCTGACTAACTAAATGACAAGATCGTAAGATTTTGTTTGTTTGGTAATCTTACTATTTTTCAAAATCAACTCGGCTAGGTTTTCTATGTACTGAAGATAGTTTTTCATGTGGTGACACACCTACCTTTCTATAACATTAAACCATTAAAGATGGCCGCGCTGCCTCAGATTATCCTAACCAATATTCATGTATAGATACATTAGCGCTGAGTGCTGGAAATCGGCTAGAACAAATCTAACTAGAAACATCACAAATGTGAATTGCAAATCATTAAAGCTATATTTTGTCACAGACAAATGGGTAATATTCTAACCGACACATTGCCGCGAACAGTGTCGTGTAGTTGCCCTTGTCTTCACTGATGTTGCGCAAGTACCACAGTGGTGTTTCTTGTGAAGCGTCGTTACTGACGTTCAACGTGCTCAGATCCTGCGCCGTGATCCAGCGGAAGAGAACGCGCGCCTTCGAAACATCGGACATCTCGCCAGATCCCGCGCTCTGAGGCACGTGACTAGGGGGATGCGTGAGGTAATTCACCAGGTCGGCCATGTCGCCGAATGAATTTTCTACTGGGGCCTGGCAATGCAAATTAGCACAACTTTTAACGGAAAACCTTTATTTGTCGTTATAATTTTTATAAAATGTCTGTAATGTATACTTCGCGTAATTAGTTACTTCATCGTTTTGGTCAACATTGTCTATGCAGCTTTTCGCTTTGTTTTGTATAGCAAAGACAACATAGGTGTTATAGGTCTAACAACAAAAACATAATGACCAGGCCAATTTATTAGAAATAATGCACTATCGATATTGTAATTCGGTACAAGACGGCTAAAACTTTATTATTTTAAACAAGATGGTTAAATAATTATTTCTTGTCCTTACTTCTACGGCATAGGCGTCCAACTCGGTGAAGTCCTTTAGACTGAACACGTCCTGTTTCCAACTGGGACACGGATACGGACACACTTTCCCATCCCCGTTATGCGGCACGGGCTTGTTGTATCCCGTGAACACGTCATTGGCCATTTTAAGGAGTTTCGGTTCTGGGAATTCCGTGAATGGATGGAACTCTTCCGTGAACTGCGTCAAATTAACAAGTTCTTCGTCCGTTTCTGGTTCCGTTGAGACTTCATCTTCCTTATCGTCATCATCACTAACGTCTTCTGCATCACTCCCAGCGATTTCATCAGTCACCTTTAAATGAAATTCGGTAAAATTAAAAGTAGAATCCTCGTGTTTGAGAAGAAAGATAATGTGCAAGAGCTATACATAACACGTTTGCAGCATTTACACCTCGGTAGAGAATGATATTTTGTGAATTACTATTAATGCAAACTATTCACGGGGCTAACATTATACAAAATTTCTTTCTTGTATAGTTGCCATTAGTTTCGCTGTTGTGCTGCTGCTGCTGCTGCTGCTGCTGCTGCTGCTGCTGCTACTACTACTACTACTACTACTACTAATAATAATAATAATAATAATAATACCACTTGCACAGTTGCTACTTTCAAAGTTATGTTAACGTTAGGATGAAGCGAAAACAGTATGAGCATTATCTTAGGCACGTTACTACAGGTGTAACCGAATGGCTTACAATGTAGGTGAGAAGCGTCGAATAACTATTCGACCCCTCTTCGAAGAGAGCGCTCAGTTTTATTTCGTTGTCACCGTCTCCCGTCTCAACGTCGCCACTCCATATGTCATTATCCTCTTTCGTCAAATACGTCCAACAGGATTTGCCAATGCTGGCAACTTTGACGGCTGCAAGTAAACATCGTCATGATTAGACCATCCACACATCTCCAGATTTACTCTACTATAACTTACGAAGATCCACACATTCCAAGGTTTACACCACTGTATCGTTAGATGATTCACGCATCTCCAGGTTTACTCCACCATATCTTAAGAAGATCCACACATTCCAAGGTTTACACCACTGTATCGTTAGATGATTCACGCATCTCCAGGTTTACTCCACCATATCTTAAGAAGATCAACACATTCCAAGGTTTACGCCACTGGATCGATAGATGATCCACATATCCCATATTTACTCCATTGTATATTTAGATGACCCACCTACCCCTGGTTTACAAACAGAACAAATGAGGGCTGTTGGCGTTTTAAGCGATCGACAACACATTTTTTAAATCGATATTTATGTAGACGATAAGTTACAGTTTACCTGTCGGAATCCTGGCGACAAACTTGACCGACTGATGTGGAGGTAGCATGCCATTTCTCGGCTCAATGATCTTATTGTCCGTCAGATTGTTCCACTTGCTGTATGTCTCCGGAAACGGAAGACAATCTTCCTTCGGCGATGACACTTTTACCACATAGTTGTACACACTTGGCATGCTGCTTCCTTCTGCGTCTTGGCTTTTTGCGAAGAGCTTCAGTGCATACAAACCTAGAGTAATATTTAACAATAAACATATCGGTCTAATACTATACAGATTGATCACATACTAATGTTAGGTTTAGGGCAAGACGAACATCAGCAGGTGCACACCACCACCAACAACAACAATAACAACATCATTATTATCATCACCGTCAACAACAACACAATGAGTAACATAATTTAAAGTGCCTAGGACACAATAGTCAGCTGGCGCCTTTCTGTGACGTCAGAGGGGTATATCTCCGAGGCGAGCTTCCCCGAAGCGTTTGACGAAAATTACACAATTTGAAACAATCGCGGAAAACACTCATAGTGTTGCGAACAATTGTCCGTAACTAATTACTGATCCCCGCATTTCTAGGTTTTCTCTCATTCAAAAGAATACTCTATAAAAAACATAACTAATTATCGACAAAAATGAGCATTGGGATTAGATTTAGATTTTGTAATTGGAATATGAGCAAACATAGCAAAAGCGCGTTATGGGCACTTTTTTTTAACACCTATTGATCTTATGTTAAAAGATACAAATAACAGGTACGTTTCTCAAAAACTCGAAAGTGCCGTTCGCTCACGCACACTCGCAGCCACGTCTCCACGCACGCACGAAAACAAGCACGCACATACGAACTCACTGATGTACTTTATAGCTTATGTACACTGTCTTCGCCCTTCGTTCCTGTGCACAAGGACATTCGAGCGTGAAAGCACAAACACGCAAGCATGCAAAACATCTGTGCTTACTGGTTTTGCCATTTGTTATGGGAAGTTTTAATGTGGCGTATTTGGGGGGCATTGAGCCATGCCCCCGTTTGGCTTTTTTCCGTATTTTTCAGTTACGCCGCTACATAGTTGCACAGGTGACTAGGTTTGCCCCCCCCCCCCCGTCCAGCCTCTCCCCTTGCGAGATATGCCACAGCTAGTCACAACATGACAAACCTGGTTCAGGAAATCTCGCTACCAACGCGATATCTCCAGTCGAGCTTTGCCAGTGCAGCACGTGGTCTTGCACGGTCTGGTGTGTGTCGGGTGTCTGCAAAATGAGTTCCGTGGTCATCACACACGGATCTGCCTTGAAGGTCATCTCTAGTTCACCAGTAGATGGCGCCTCGATGAAGCACGTGGGATGTGAGACTGCCTCGAAGTGAATATCTGTTGCTTCGTCTTTGGCACCCACTTCGCCGTTTGGGAACTCCGGGAAAGGTATAAGGTCGGCTGCTTGGGTTTTAGCAGTAAGCAGGTAACTGGGGAAGTAACAGACACAATAACGGCTTAATAGACCCAGGAACGATTGGACCTGTCAGTAATCTAATCTTGTTGGTTCTTCGCTGGAAACTGGCCCAGCAACCGCCTAATCTGCATACAATGTTAATACATTTCATTCAAAGAAGCCTATTTACCATAAGTAAAGCTGTATCACTACTTCAGATTCTATGCCATATAAAATCTATTATTTAAATAATATGCATATACCCGATAAAACACAACCAATTATGTAACTGAATGTATATTTGTGTTCAGAATGGGTAAACACACTTATGAAGATCATTTGAGTCCGCTGAAGTCAGAAAATGTTTTGCCCAGCTGTATTTTGTTTTTTCTCCCCAATTTAAAAACGTACAGACTGTCCGAGACACACATGATACACAACTCAACACTGTAGCCAGCAACAAACATACATGTTTAAAACATAAACAAACATTTAAAGAACATTCAAAACAACCGCTCACTCTATTTTATGTTTCATCCATAAATTAGCAGTAATGCAAGACATTCTTACTGCAAAATTACATACAGTGACTGCCAGTCATAGTGTAAAGTTGAGCAGTAAAGTATGTCTCGCAGAGACGCCATTTTGTTTGATTTGCACACTTAAAGCATCTTTAAAAGTGTATTTGCCCACATGTAACTCCATATGAAAAATATGAGGGTTTTTAGCAATGCTTTCAGTGTGATTAGTCCTGAATTACCTGCACGGGTTTGTGAAGCGGTCGTCCACGGTGTCGTCTTTTGCGTACAAATTCAGAGCATATTCTCCACTTTCGGGCAACTTGACGTTAAGAATAACCTCTCCGTCTTCGTAGCGGTGGACGATGTGTTGGCGTAGCTCAGAGACGTCTTTCGTGTTGCTGTGCAACTTGGCCAGAATCTGTAGCAAAAATACAAGTATTCGGGACACTGGACGTAAGAGTTCGTATGTGCACTTACGATATGTGCTATATATGTCGATGTTTTTATAGGAATTTTCGACGCTTCCCGACCTGATTCCTATCGTAGCCAAATATTTGGTGACGTCATTAATAGTACATGTACTCGCACTGAAACGAAGCCGCAGTCCACTAGGTGGACTCGCGCCTCGACTGCGACCATTCAACTAGTGTGCGATCTCCAGAATAAACAGAGTCTCAATTCTATAACATTCTAACTGGGCATTCACTGCCGTAATCATATAAATACGAGCCATTGAAATCACCGACGACACATATGAAAAGTGAAAGGTAGGAAAACAAACAGTCTGCAGAAAATAAATTCAGTCCAAACCTCAGAAGATGGCACAAGCATACTTATCAATTCCAGCCATGCAAACAAGCGCAACAGTACCAGAAAAAAACTACGTAGAAAAATTTAGTCTAGTTTTATTGCAGAAGCAGCAACAATTAGCTTAGCAATTGCCACCGTCCTCTACTTCCAGATTTATGCAAGTAGATGTTACATTCCTGTGCAATCTATATAACCGTCAGGTACGTGAATATGGTGCTGTTCACGCAGGTTCCGGTTACCTGTAAACCTATATAGTCCTACTATATACTCTGCATTTTAAACTGTCGATGATTACCTGAACTTTCTTGTCAGCCTTAAAGCGGATCTCTGTCTCTCCATTCTCCACCTCAATCTCGCCGTTCGTGTGAGTGAGAGCGGTCAAACCGAGCCGAGTGAGATCGTGGCCCGGACCCCACTCCTGCCTTTTATTGGCGGGTATAGGGACGCAGTCCGGCTTCGGCGAGCTGCAAGACAACGTACATTGTGTGTGGTGTGTGCGCTTGCGCATGCGCATGCGTAATATTGCGTGTGTAGTTGCGCATGAGTGAGCTTGCGCGTACGTGCGATTGTGTATATGTGCGCATGTGCGTGTGCGCGTGCCGGTGCGTATGAGTGTGCGCATGCCCGTGCTGTGTGTGTAAGTGTGTGCGTGCGTGCGCGTGCACTTTGACCTTGCCCGTGTGCGTTGGTGAGAGCGTGCTCTGTGTGCGTGTGTGCGTACGTGCGTGCGTGCTCTGCGTGCGTGTGTGCCTGCGTGCAAGTATGTGTGAATGCATGAATATTTGAATGGATGCATGCATGTATGTATGTATGTGGTACACCAGGTTTACGTAAAGTTTATGTAGAGCTTGAAACATTCGGGAATCAATAAATAAACTCACTGCGTCAAATAAAATAGGATGTCGTTCGGTAATAATCAGATAAACGTTATCTTTGTACTGATGACGAGTCTCTTTTCCCCACAAAAACACTTTCGCACGAGGCGATGTCGTCGTCGCGACGAGGTGATTGCTTCAGCATTACAAAAGGTCAAGGCCATTGTATATCGCATATGGTCGTATACGACAGCATTGACTCTTTTCAGCGAGAATATTGGGTTAGCCAATCTTACTCTACTTTCGACAAAGTCACCCGAACCTGCAGTGTATGATGTAGGCACAGGCGTAACTGAAATACTGCTTGTTCGTCTCGCGAGCCGGATCCTGAGCATACAGCTTCATCATGAACTGTCCCGCTGTCGGTAAGGTTATCTTGCAACGAAGCTGTGCGGAAAAACAAATGGGTGTTTTCAGTACGGATACGTAGTTTGCAAATGAATACATATCAAAAAGACTATTTAGCAATGTGCAATATTAAAGTGTAAGGAATGACTAATATTAGTATTATTATTATTATTAGTAGTAGTAGTAGTAGTACCGGCGTAGTAGTAGTAGCAGCAGCAGCAGCAGCATTAGTAGGTTCTTGGAATAATAAAATAACCTTATTTTGATGAATAAAGACAATTCCAATAAGAAATGTTGCATATAGTCAATAGTGTGTGCGTGTGTGTGTGCGTGTGTGTGTGTGTGTGTGCGTGCGTGCGTGCGTGCTAGCGTGCATGCTAGCGTGCGTGCTAGCGTGCGTGCATGCATGCGTGATGTGCGTGTGCGTGTGCGTGTGAATGAGTGTGTGTGTGTGTGCGTGCGTGCGTGCTAGCGTGCGTGCTAGTGTGCGTGCTAGCGTGCGTGCATGCATGCGTGATGTGCGTGTGCGTGTGAATGAGTGTGTGTGTGTGTGTGTGTGCGTGCGTGCGTGCGTGCGTGCGTGCGTGCGTGCGTGCGTGCGTGCGTGCGTGCGTGCGTGCGTGCGTGTGTGTAAAGGGGGCTGCATATAGCTACCTGTTTTAAAATGCATTCATGACATCTGTTTGTACCCACTTTCGTGCAGGAATCTTTATTACACAGAAGTAACATTTATGCTTTATATGATTTACTTAACCAGTCTACAGTATGTTCATGTCTTCCCTACCTGCCCTTCAATTTGCTGCATGAAAACGTATCTCTCCAAACTCGAACCGACGTTGCGCCTTCGTTGCTTCACAGTGTCACGGGACTGCCATAACTCGTACACGAAGCTGTGAGTAACAAAAAGATATTCTTTAATTATGCTTTTGGCAGGTAATAATATATTTTGACATTAACTGGAGTAAGATATTATTGCAGTTGAGCATGCAATAAGTGTAATATAGTATGGTCCGGCATCTTTGTGAGATAAAACAGATGTTAGATACCTGCGCTGCTCTCCACCTTCCGGAAGTCCAATCACCAGTTCTGCTTCGCCGTTAATCGTGTGCATGACGCACTTCCGGTCGCTGACTATACGCAGGCCCAGTTCAAAGAAGACCGGCTTCAGGTAGGCGATTTCACCAAATTCACTCGACGTCACCATTCTTGCCAGTAACTGCCAAGCTTCGGTGTCTGTTAGTTTCCAAATGCAACCATAATGTTTAATTATTTGAGTAAATGTCGTTATAGTATCTAAGCATGACTAATCAAATGCATCTTTCGAGGAATATATCACATCTACAAAACGGATTCTGGTTCAGTTGTACAATATATTAACTCCACCAGAAATTTAATTTTAGCAGTATGCTCGGTGAATAGAATGCGGCGAAAAAAGACTATAAGTTTCACGGTCATCTCATATAACAATACACAAACTACTCACTTAAGTTAAAATCACAGATAACCCCATGTCCTTGAGTTAGCAACAGTCAGTTGACCGGTTAGAACCGTATGCAACCAATTTATTTATGCTAATTATGATGTAGATATCCAGTCATCGTTGAAAGGAAATCGGTATCATAATAAAAACAAATATATAGATTTTCATAACTGAGTTATAATTGAATTATTTATACCTGGGATGTGACTGTATATGAACTGGTACGGGTCGGTGAAGAAGTAAAATTCGTTATAGGCGTATTTCAGCGAAGAAAGTTCTGCTGTGACGTCCTTCGCGCCTTTTCCGTTATCATCAACTAGGATCCAATCCTCGCGGTCGTTGCCAGTCACATGACGGGCGGCCCAGTTAACGTCGACCAATCGCCAGACACCATCGACCAGGACGGCTGTCCATGCACTAGTCTTTGTTGGGTCGACTTTTTGTTAAAACAGAGAGTTTGTAGGTGAATATTAGAAGTGCACTTCTGTTGATGAAAACAACTGATTTAGCCCATCTCGAATAGGGTTCGTTAATGTTCATATTTGCAGTGTGTGAATAGTTTAATTAATATACGGTCAAATAAAAGAGTGCGTAGTTTTGTTAAAGTCATCGAAGGAATTGCCTTTGATCGTCAGTTCGAATGACTTGCTTGTGTTTGTATAGCTTTATGTTACCGTAATACAGGCGGACTACTATTGCTATTGTTGCCGAATTTTGACCGTATCTGGTAAAACATAATTCAAGTTGTTTTCTGATGATTTTACATAAACTAAATATGAAGTTTGCACACACGAGCTAGCTTGTCTTAGTGACTACTACATAGGTTCAACAGATGAGCGAAGACAAAGGTTATGATAGTGCAAACAAAATCTTACTTTCATCTCCTGGTTGGTAGTTGACACCTTTAACACATCCTCGCAATTCGGTGCACATCAGACCAGCCACCCTGTTCAAAGATTACAATGATGATACTGTCAAATGTCCATGAACTGCCATGCACATAACATATGAGAGTTGGTCTAAGCCGGTTCGGAAAATAATTGAGCATTACATTCAATGTCAGTAGCGTTCAAGTTGTTAACATATATCAGTTATTAAGGCGGAATTTCACATGAAACAGAAGTTAATACCTACAACCGTTTGTGTTGACAAAATAAAGCAATATTTAAAAATATGGTAGGTGCTCTTAAATTATCCGACTTTTCGTATTTGATTTATTTAGATGCCACCACAAACATTACTACATAAACTGAAACATCAAGGAATCGGAGATAGTAAAACTGGATAATTAAGATGGCTGATTTGCCGATGACAAAGCGCAGTAGAAAACGAGAGTGCATTAAATTGGAAAACAATCGCCAAACACATGCACAGTCATTCGTACCGACACATGGCCACGTAGAGCGCCGAGTAAACTCCTTTCTCCTCTTTGATGTTGCGCAAGTGGCCCAGTGGAGAGTCCAATGAAGCGTCCGCAGTGGCGTTCAACGAGTTAAGATCCTGCGCCGTGATCCAGCGGAAGAGAACTCGCGCCTTGGATACATCGGACATCTCGCCCGATCCCGCGCTCTGCGGCACGTGACTAGGGGGGTGTGTTAGGTAATCTACGAGGTCGGCCATGGTACCTAAACATTTTTCTTCCGGTGCCTGAAAGAAATGATTTTCTTTATGTGCAAATTAGCGGACATTGTCCCAGCTCTTTGATATAACCCTTATTCCAAGTGATTTGTCCCTACCTGGTTTGGCGGGTTATTTTTTATTATTCTGCCATTTTTTGACATTACAATTTGCTTTTTGGAACCTTGTTTCCAGTAGGAGTTCACACAACATTTCTCCTTTTTGAAGTAAGAAACAGAAGTTACGAAGTTACAAAACGTTGTCATAGTCATCAGTTGCATACGTCATATATCGCTGCCATGTACTACGCTGAAGTCCACATGATAAGAAAGGTTAGCTATGTGAATTGCAAGTTATTCCTACCTCCACAGCAAAGGCATCCAATTCAGCGAACTCATTCGCATTGAACACTTCCTTCTTCCAAGTCGGACAAGGATACGGTGGTGTGTTTCCTTCGTCGTCCACACGGATCGATTGGTTGTTTCTCGTTGCAATTTCGTTGGCATTTTGCAGCAGCGTAGGCTCCGGAAATTCAGTAAAGACTGGAATGACATCCTCTTGTTGGTAATTCTCTTTGTTATTGTTGTTGTCCTCTTCTTCTCGGTTCGCGCTTATGTCTCCCACAGACGAAGCGTCATGTATATCTGGAGACACCTCGGAAGTCGTCGTGTCGTCATCTTTTATCTGGTCGGTAAAATATACGTGTATATAATTTATATATTCGCACACACGCACGAATACACACACACGCACACACACACATATATATGTGTATATATATATATATATATATATATATATATATATATATATATATATATATATATATATATATATATATATATATATATATATATATATATATATATATATATACATATAAATGTGGTCGAAAAAAGTACGTATATAATTTATATATATATATATATATATATATATATATTATATAAATTATACATACGTATATTGTATCGACCAGATATATATGTGCGGGTGCGTGCGTGCTTTCGTGCGTGCATTCGTGCGTGCGTTCGTGCGTGCGTGCGTGCGTGCGTGCGTGCGTGCGTGCGTGCGTGCGTGCGTGCGTGCGTGCGTGCTTGCGGACATATTAGATGTTCTTAGAAGTTATTGGACAGGTGTATATTGGCAAATGTGTGTGTATGTGCATGCGTGCTAGTGGCGCATGCTTGCATGCGTGTATGCTTGTGATGGGAGCGTGCGTGTGTGTGTGCGTGCTTGTGGTGCGTGCGTGCGTGCGTGCGTGCGTGCGTGCGTGCGTGCGTGCGTGCGTGCGTGCGTGCGTGCGTGCGTGCGTGCGTGCGTGCACTTTGAATAATGAGTTTTGGTGAAACACCAAAACGGACTTTATAAGATTGTGTAAGAAGAGTTACTGACATACGCCTCTACGAAACTCACTGATACATTTGATTGGGAATCCCCTGTGCTGTTTGGGACACTGTCTGTGTGACGTTCGATGCTCTGCTGCGGCGACTCTGAGTCGGTCTGCGACTGAAGTACCGCCTTTAGAGAGATAAGCGAAACGCCCGTCTGTGTACCCTACAAAAAAACGGCGTCAAAGATGAACCACGGGTGAATAACAACTAGGCAAAATAATTTATTACTCTATGTGTTTTCTTGATGCATATATTAAAGTGAAACCAAAGGGATTTTTGGGACTTTTGCATCTATAAGAGTACTTGAAAACTAACCATTTGCAACTATAATCAAAACAATCACGCAAATGGTTAACTAAATATACCTCGTTGAACACCGAAAATCTTTTTTGCATGGGCAGCCATATTTGTTCAGAATCTGACTAGGTTTCCCACAACTCCAACTTTAAACGCTTGATCGTAGACGTAGACGACTTTAGTCACATACTGGCCAATAAATTTGGACATGCTGTTTGTGTCTAAAATCAACTTTTTTGGCAAGATAGTCCATTCATTCATTCATTGCTTACTAACTTCCTTGCGACAATTCTCTTAATCAAGTGTTTGTGTGTTGTGGAAGCCTTCGGCTGAGGTACATGCTGGAAGATTGTCTGTACCGCTTCAGACTTTAACTCTCTATACTTCGCTAAATGATGCGTACATCCGAATGCTGCACAGTACGGCATTGTAATATTTTTTGCTGCGTGTAAATCCAATGTAAAAGCAAATAAAAATGTATTCGCACACCTCAACCACGTTAAAAATACGCGCGATACACACAACCTACGTCACAGCCGCGTCGGGGGTTAAGGGGCTGCTCGCCGCTGATTGGTCAAAATTGCAAACACTGTTGAATATGTCAGCCTCCACGAAAAATGACACAACACCAGAATTTCGCACTTTTGGAAAATATTCCCACTTAACCACTTACGTAATATTCCTGATTATATCTGCAAAGTGTTACTTGTAGGCACTCTTATAGGGACAACGGCCCAAAACGATGCTTTTGGTTTATATATTATTATGTATATCTTATATTCCTACCAGTTCGGTTAAGTCAACCACAACTGAAAATAATTTCTAGGCTAACGACAATACATGAATTGTTTTTTAATTGTTTAGACAGATTAACTGTATTGTCTGATAGATTACTTGGTACTCTTGCGATATCTGAAGGATTATGTGGCTATTCTGGTAGACAGGAAGTACCAGTCCGCGCCATTGAAACTGGGAGATGTTCTGAGCTTTATTTTGCGTCGAATAATATAATATATTATAATATATATTAACACTAACAAAAAGATGAAATTGCGTGAAATGTACGACGGCAGTACTACACGTAAATCGCGCGAATCTGTTGCCCTGCGATGAAACAATCAGGTATCCATGCCAACGGGTGGTCAATCTCGTTCGTAGTTATTCAAACTTCAGATCAGCCGATTTTTGCGTTCCGGTGTTAGCGTTGTGATACATTATCCTTAATTATATACATAAATATAGCTGCGACATTGTTTCGATCAGTGGTGGAATCACTGAATTGATTCGATCAACTGATTTCCGGCCAGACTATTGAAATGACCAATAGTTTGGTTGTTAGTTCTGAATAGACCCACTATTGGGCTATTCAAAACACCGCGTCTTAAAACAAATTGGTCTGATCGTCATTAATTGTTTTATTTATTAATCTATTGTTCATCATGGTAGAATAACTGTGTTCAATGTAATATACACAGCCCGCCAAAACACGTTTAATAAGCCCGAAATCTGACGCCTCGAAATCCGGTGTTTACCAGCTAAAGAGGAGGCGGTACTCAATCCTCCGACCGCGTTAATGTACGTAAACCTAGATGATACCAATAACTTCAAAAATAACTATTACGACAGATAGAAACATGTTATGGTATTATAGATCAGGTAGTACTAATACAGTTTAGCCGTATGCATGAAACAGTTCGTAGTAAAATTATTACAATAGTCCCTGCCTTCGATAGCCTCGATTATCAAGGCTCCGTGCTGTGGCGCCACTGCTTGTCGCACACATCATCGCCTGGATGCAGACTGTATTTTCATTGTGACGGAAATTTAGCTAATTACGATGACAACCTTTTTGTTATTCTATCATCCATAGACATTACTATTGCTCATTTTGAGCTATTTTTGTCTCATTATGGGTGCAGATATTGATTTCCTGGCCAAACATGTCCCATACTTTCGACAAAAAAGGCACTCGCCACTTTATTGGGTGGATGATGTTTTTTGGCCAGGCAATACCTGAGCCCCCAAGTTATGCCTAAAGGCTACAAAAAATACAACGTGTAAGATTCAATTTATTGTGGTTAAAGGCTTGCAATTTTAAATTTGCAATCTTAATGCGTAGTTGTTTAACAAAATATCGCAAAATAGCAAAAACGTATCTGGTTAAATAATTACAATGTTATCTTAATGTGTATTTGTTTGACAAAATAGACACTCGTGACCTTACAAGGTGGGGTAATGTTTTGGCCAGGAAAGCAATGCACGTACCGGCATCAAGAGAGATAAACCGAATGGTTTATCTCTGACCAGAGGTACTGCCAGAGGGTATCGCAATAGCAACAATACAAATTAATTTGGTTGATGCATTACAATGACACCAAATACCGCCAGATGCATACAAAACGTTAATCGGCTTGGTTTTGGGGTCACAGTCGACGACGCCACCTAACAGTATTCATCAACCCCTAGCACTTCAGTGCACCACTCGGGAATCTTAAGACGCAGTGTATACCGCTCACGAATAGCCCAATGGTAGGTCTATTTAGAAATTCCAAATAAACACGTGGTCATTTCAAGCAAATAAATGACCACTGGCTCTCGGACGGACTACATGGTCAGGGGCTTTGTAAATAAAAAGATTCCAATGATTAAAACATATGTTGGATAGGACTGACACCACCAACCCACCCACCCCTAGCAAAAAAATTAATATTGGAAAATGTCAAGACATACAAATTGAATTGTGATTTCACAAATGGTTTATTTGTGAAAGCTGTTAGGGAATTAATAAATATAATGCCTTCATTGAATGTGTTAATATTTAAACAAAATATGTACATGTAAATTAATATCTGAATGTATATTGTTTCCTCTGTGGGTCTAATATACATTACATCAACATTTCGACTATGAAAATTCTTTCAAAATAATTTTACCATATGTTTATCCGTATGTACCCTTGACCCCTCGACCCACACCCGATGTTTTAGTTACATAACCCCTTAGCATCGTATGCGTGGTGTTGACATTTAACGTCGATTGGTGACAAGTCGCCTTGTTCCCGCATTGTCCTTGCTTCTACTCTTAGACAACATGCAAGGGCGCGCACTACATGACGAGTCCGACTAATGAAATATATCGACAAAGGAAAGCAGTGTAACTTACTGTTGGCGATGCTACTCACCTTTGGCACAGATGCGATCGTATTGGAAACATCAACAGCTCTAGATACGTTGCAGCCCATTGTTCAAACTGAAACAAATTATTAATATTAATTTCCCTGTAAAATTAGTCACTCGTTGCAATGCGTCTGTGAACGAGAGACACTCCTCTGGATGAAGGGAAAATTACTGCTCCGGGTGGTTAGGTAAGTCACGGCTGCGGGCAGGGGAAAGGTACGGTCTTGTGTAGCACGGTGTCCAGTCCTTGGGACTGTTCAAAGCGCTTTACACTTCACCCCTGGAAGACCTATTAATTCCAAAGCCAATTCGACATCTATGGGAAGCATTCAACCACGTAGCAATTACTGCGCGAAAACTGTTCGTTAATATGTCCATCTATGTATGTAGCTAGGTACTCATTTATACAGCTGAGTGAACTGTGGCAACGTGGTGTGAACGAAATTGCCAAAGCTTCGAAACGGCAGCAAGAGGCTTCGAAGGCGGTTTTTTCTCTTGATTAAGAGTCCGACGTTCTACTCGCTGCGCCACCGTGCACCAAGTGTAAGACGGGGGTGTGGAAGACGGGGGTGTGAAAGACGGGGGTGTGAAAGACAGGGATGTGGAAGACGGGTGTGGTTGATTGTCACGTGATAGTGAAAGTGACTGTCTCGTTGAAGGAAAAGTGTTTGCATAGTGGGAATTGACTGCCAGGTGGGAAGTGTCTGTATCAAGGGGAGGAAAATAACTGTATACGATGGTGAGAAAATTACTGTTTAAGAGGTAGCGAAAGGGTTCCTCGTGGGAAAGAGGAAAGTAAGGATTCCTGTGCAGGCAGCATTTGGTATGTGACGGATACATTCGTTTTGTAGGCCATCGTGGCCTGACTATGGTTGATATGTTGGCTATGCGTTTTTAATGGCAGTGTGATACCGCCCGATATTTAGCAAGCCTTACGTGATTGTAGTTGATAGTCTATATTTTGAAGTGATGCATATATATTCGACAGATAAATACGATACATGGCATTCACCTACAACAACAAAATTGTCTTTATGCATGTCAAACCGCCAGTGTGGATATTTTCCAGCATCCATTATTAAATTAACTATTCAATTAATGTTGCTACTCCAATGTTGGTGCAATTCGTTTTGCAGTATATGCGACAAATTGTCACAATTAGTCGCGTAGAACTACTGAAGACTGCATTGTTGTACCAACTAGGTTAACCTCTATACCCCAGCTAGCGAACATCATTGTGCCAATGACGGCAGCTGAAGAAAGTACATTAGTACTGTACCTCTTTCACTACACGAGTTTAGTTGTAATGCAGTTGTGGCAACGTACGTTATATATTCACAGTAACGTAAGTATGCCTCATACGGAAGAATACACGATCACTGCTCGAAGAATTTGATAATACAAGCCAAAGAAAACCAAACAAGGAGACTGTCATATTGATCTCGTTTCCCGTTTTAAATTAGGTGCATTGTTGTTTGGTCTAACTTTGCCGTGACTGTTTAGAAACATACATTTCCTTACTCTGCACAATACGTACTCCTTTTACAACGAATGTCATCATTTTATCGCATATTCAGCTCAAGAAATACTCAAGTGACATTTCTTGTGAACTTACCGTGATTCTTCTTGAAATTACACAAAAACATTTCACACAAATGTTAACTGTTAGAACTGTCTTTCAGCCAGCATTAACCCACGACGTTTGGCAATACTGGACGCTACACACTCCAACCGACCCAAATTACTGTTTCGTCTTCGTTAGAAAGAACGAAGTGATCCAGTCCACGTGTGTGTGGCATTCTCCCCGGATTAGTTCGACTAATCGCATCGAGTAAATCCCGATGACACGAGTACACATCTTGAATTGATGAACTACCTGGCTTAGCGAATTGTCATTAATGCCATTGACCGTGGACTAAACGTCGGCTTAAGAATTTTGAAAAGAAATCTTCAAATTGAGTCAAGGGGTATGAGTAAGTATGCGAAACGCTTAATATAGTGTTTTGTTTATTTGTTTCCTATTTACTGACTGATCCGTACATCGTGAGCAAGGTCGCGTCATCCTGCGTTCAACTTTTGCGCCTGATCGGAACACGCATAGCACTCGCCACACATATACGCTCAGCCAAAGCACACATGCACACACATACACAGACGCACGCACGCACGCACACCCACACACACTTATCCACACACGCGCGCAAGCACGCACATGCTCGACCCCCAAAGACACATTCTTTGGAACCATTTTTTATTTTGGAGATATAGCTTGGCTACATTCATGAGAAGTTCAAAAAGGTCAACGTGCTTCGTCGCTTTTACACAAATAACCTCCTAGCGCCGAAATCCGCCAGTTGACGCATTATTACATTATGTTGAGACTAAGTGC
>BSQZ01000119.1:665000-725000 GCA_033239005.1 Lamellibrachia satsuma | reverse complement strand
GCTCTTCGGTGGTTCAAATCATTTTTATCAGACAGATATCAAAGTATTAACATATCTGGCACATTATCTAGCCCACAACATCTACCATTTGGAGTGCCACAAGGATCCGTCCTTGGCCCTGTTCTGTTCAGCTTATATACTACATCGCTCAGCCAAGTTATTGCTAATCGTAATCTCAGTCATCACCTTTATGCTGATGACACACAGGTTTACATATCACTTTCACAATCAAATGTACAAGAATCTCTCTCGACTTTTAGTGATTGCCTTACTGATATCTTGTCGTGGATGGAATCAAGTAAGCTAAAGCATAATCCAGATAAAACAGACCTTATTATTATTGGCACTAAACAACAACGAAATAAAGTCATCAACCATTTTCCTGTTAAACTGCTTGGCAGTGATACATTCCCATCAGATACCGTTCGTAATCTAGGTGTTATCTTTGACAGTGATTTCAACTTTCGCCAGCATATCTCTGAAGTATGTAAATCCTGTTTCTATCATATTCGTGATCTTCGTCGAATTCGGCGTCACATATCTATATCTACTGCTAAAACAATATCAACGGCACTAATTAGCAGCCGTCTTGACTATTGCAATTCACTACTAAACAACATTGCTAAAAGAGACTTGGCTAAACTCCAACGAGTACAAAATTGTCTGGCACGTGTGGTTCTCAGGGCGCCTCGGTTTTCACCGTCACTACTACTACTTAAACAGTTACACTGGCTTCCAGTTTCTTATCGAATTAATTTTAAGCTGTCCACTCTTGCATATCGTGCTCTATCTACACAACAACCATTCTACTTGGCTAGTCTCCTGCATCTTGGGAAATCTTGAGGAGTACACGGGATTGAATTTTGGTGGATTTTATATTTGTCTAAAGCGTGGAATATTGATCGGATAAGTATTATTATTGCGTGTATATTAAACATAAACTTACAAGAGTCCTTGTTTAGTCAATAGTTGCTGTTAAAATTTAGCTATAGAAGTAATTTAGGGTAGTTTATATCGTAGGTCTCCGAGGACTCGGTAGCGCGAGCGATAATTAAGGGTTGTTGTTTTCAGTTGATTGGGTACATAATACGAGACATAATATTATTGTAAATAATTTAGTACATATTAAATATTGAAAACCTGAATATTTTGTTTTAGCAACATTTATTGTTAAAAGTTAGCCGTAGGTAGTAATTCAGTGTTATTTAAATAAGGTCACTGAAATTTCGTTAGCGCGAGCGATATTACGTTTTGTTAGTCAGCTGTTACATAGAAAGTAAGTTGCAAGGCAGTAGCTGTAAATTTAATTAAGACATAAGTAACATACTATAAAGTGTGTATTACAACACAAAAACAGTCTTTGTGAAGACTACCTAGTATAAATTGATTATAAACGGATTATAAACAAATACAAATTTAATTTCTAACATGGCGCCGTGCAAACGCCAGGTAAAGGCAAAACGTAATTTGGTATGTTCTAGCTGCGATAGCTGGATAGACTTTGCAAAGTCCGGGTGTGTAAATTCGTGGGCGGAGGTGCAGGCGGATGATTTCCATTTCGTGTGTAGGGGGTGTACTACAGTGAGATATCTGCAGGAGCAGGTGATTGAGCTAAGGCGTATGATTTTGATGATGACAGGGCAGGGTGAGACAGAAGTGAACAGAGGTGGTGAGAATGGTGAGAGCAGAGGTGGTGAGACCGAGGAGAGCAGAGGTGGTGAGACCGAGGTGAGCCAGAGGTGGTGAGACCGAGGAGAGCAGAGGTGGTGAGACCGAGGAGAACAAGGAGAGCAGTGGCAATGTGAGGGAGAAAGCTGGTAAGAAGAAGAAAGATGACAGAAGGCAAAGAATGCAACAAAGAGAGGTAAGCGGGTGAGTGGAGAGGGATTGCCAGGTGGTAAGACGGTAAAGGTTGATGATAGGAGAGAAAGGGGGCATACTAGTAGTGTGCAACAGGAAAGGAGCTTTGCCGATGTAGTATCACAGGGAAAGCGAGGAAAGCTCGGGTATTTATGGGGATTCCATCATTAGGAAAGTGGATAAAATTGTAAATAGAGGAGATGACATAACAGTATGCCTACCAGGGGCAAAAGTAGAGGATATAGCAGAGAAGGCAGGACAGGTCATGGGTGGTGGCACGGGAGGTGCTGTTCTCGTGCATGTGGGAACGAACAATGCAGATAAGGAGGGAACGTCAGCCATCATTGGTAAGTACAGGAGGTTGATCAAGACACTCAAAGAGGCACGAGTTGGGCAGATCGTATTGTCGGGGATATTACCAATAATGGGAGGCAGGGGTGAGGAATATATGAACTGTAGAAGGATGGCGATCAACACACAGGTACAGAAGGTATGTATGGAGGAGGGAGTAGGCTTCGTAGACATGTGGTTAAACTTTATGGGAAGAGGTGACTTTTTCATGAGAGATGGACTTCATCTGACAGGGAAGGGCGCTGCAGTTCTTGCGTGTGAGTTTGTTAGAGTTGTCGACGAGGGCACAGGTACCATAGATTATTTAAACTAGATGCGCAGGGGGAACTGACAGAGAAAACTCAAAGGAGTACTACTACAAATACACATCCAAAGAAATGTTCACCAATAATTTCAGACAATGAACTTAAATGTGTATGCTTAAATGCCAGGAGCATAGTAAATAAAAAAGTGAGTTAGACATTATGGTAGCAGATATTGATCCTCATGTAATAGGCATCACAGAATCATGGGCAAATGAAGATATAGTAGATGCTGAGTTAGCACTGACAGGCTATGTAATGTTTAGGAAGGATAGACGAGAAAGAAGGGGAGGTGGAGTAATTTTGTATATTAAAGAATCTATCCAAGCATATGAAATTACTCTGAAAAGTGAAGCAGATAGTGTGGAAGCAATTTGGTGTAACATAGTTACCAGGAACTCAACATTAACAATAGGAGTAGTTTATCGTAGTCCTAACATAGGAGAAGAGGAAGATGTAAAATTACAAAAGGCAATAAGGGAGGTGAGCAAGGGAGAATGTGTTATAATGGGTGATTTTAACCATGGCCATATACAATGGGAATCATTAGAGAGTGCTGGAGGGGACGACCATCAGTTTCTACTTCTAACACAGGATTGTTTCCTTACTCAACATGTCTTGGAACCAACCAGAGGTGGGAATGTGTTAGATTTAATTTTGTCTTCTCAAAATGAATTAGTTGACAATGTTAAAGTACACGAACCTTTGGGTTCAAGTGACCATAACCAAATCCATTTTAATATAAAAGTAAAAACAGGGAATACATATAAAAACAATGGAGGAGGAACTTCAACAAAGGCAGATATAAAGTGATGAGAACATATCTAGCAAATATAGATTGGAATAATTTGCTGAAGAACAAGACAGCAACAGAATGCTGGACTTGTTTAAAATATGAGATTGAGGGCATTATTGAGAAATTTATTCCATTAAGAAAACAAGGGAAAAGATCCAGGAAAAAACACCTGTCAAAAGAAGCTATTAGAAAAATTGCTCACAAACAGATGCTGTGGAAGGTCTATAAACACACTGGAAATGTAGAAGACTACACCAACTACAAAGAGGCACTTAACCTAGCTACTACTGAAATTAGAAAATCTAAAAGAACCTTTGAACAAAAATTGGCAGGTAATATAAAAAATGACAGCAAGAGTTTATATGCTTATGTAAGGAGTAAACAGAAAGTTCGAGATAAGGTCGGACCACTGGAAAGCAACAGTGAAAACATAATTTCAGATGGGTTCCAAATGGCAGAGGTCCTGAATGAGTATTTCAGCTCAGTTTTTACCACAGAAGATATCAGCTCACTTCCAGTTCCATTAACTAAATTTGAGGGCAATACATCAGAATATTTAGGGCAGTTATTTGTAACTCCTGAAATGATAGCAAAGAAAATTAAGAAGATGAAAGATAATAAATCACCTGGAGTTGATGGGATACCACCAAAACTGCTAAAGGAAATTGTTGATCAAATTAGTACACCACTTGCAAACTTATTTAACTTGTCACTAGAAGAAGGAATAGTTCCTTCAGAATGGAAAGAAGCAAACATTACGCCGCTGTTTAAGAAGGGATCGAGGAAGAAGCCAGAAAATTACAGACCAGTGAGTTTAACATCAGTTGTATGTAAATTACTTGAAACATTAATTAGAGACCACATGGTGGAATTCCTCATAAAACATAAATTAATAAATACATCTCAACATGGATTCCTAAAAGCAAGGTCATGTCTAACCAATCTCTTATGTTTTTAGAAGAAATTACAAAGTGGGTAGATCACGGGTCACCAGTGGATGTTGTCTACTTAGATTTTCAGAAAGCTTTCGATAAAGTGCCACATCAAAGATTGTTACTTAAACTAAAAGCCCATGGTATAGGCAATGATGTAATCAACTGGATAGAAAAGTGGCTTACACACAGAAGACAGAGAGTAATAGTAGATGGTAAGATTTCAAACTGGAAATCTGTTTTGAGTGGGGTACCACAGGGATCAGTGTTAGGCCCTATACTGTTTTTAATATATATAAATGATTTGGAGGATGACATATCTAGCAAAGTACTCAAATTTGCAGATGACACAAAGGTATTCAGAAAGGTTACTAATGATACAGATAAACAAAGTTTACAGGATGATCTAGAAAAATTAGTTAAATGGTCAGAAAAATGGCAAATGTTATTCAATTTTGGGAAGTGTAAATGTATACACATAGGACATGGAAATATGGATGAGGAATATAAAATGGGGGATGCTGTACTAGGTAGAACCACACAAGAAAAGGATTTAGGAGTAATATTTAATGCTGACATGAAAGTTTCAGAGCAATGTGGGATTGCTGCTTCGAAAGGAAATCAAATTCTAGGCCTAATTAGGAGAACTATCACGTATAAGGAGAAACATCTAATTGTACCCCTGTACAAAGCAATAGTTAGACCACATTTGGAATATTGTATTCAAGCATGGAGGCCATATAGTAAAAAAGACATAGATAAGCTAGAAAGAATACAACGAAGAGCAACTAAGATGATTCCAGAATTAAGAGACCTTAGTTACGAAAGTCGCTTATTACAATGTGGTTTGACAACACTAGAGACCAGGAGACTAAGAGGAGACCAAATAGAAGTGTTTAAAATAGTGAACGGTTATGAGGATGTTGATAGGAATATGTTCTTCAAACTTAAAGAAGGCAGTAGAACCAGAGGACACAAAGCAGCATTAGTTAAGGAGCAGTGTAGGTTGGACATGAGAAAGTACTCATTCTCACAGAGGGTGATAAATGAATGGAACAAACTGCCAAACGATTGTGTTAATGCTAGTAGTGTGAATATGTTTAAAAATAGAATTGACAGATATCTGATAAGGGCGGGCTACACATAGATGTGAAAATTGTTGGACTCTCGATAAGCCAATGGCTTCCTTGTCCACTTGCCATCTGGAACTTGTTCGAGATGGCAATCTTGTTAAATCTTGTTAAATCTTTCAAATATCTCTAGGCAGCTAAGATCATCAGTTTCACAACAACTTATTGTACCTAAATCAAAACTTAACTTGGGTAAACGTGCCTTCTCTGTCGCTGCGCCTAGGGTCTGGAATGAACTCCCTATCGCTTTGAAAACATCTGAAATTATTGCTATTTTCCGAAAAAAACTCAAGACATATCTATTCCAAATTGCATTCCCACCATAAATGTTCGGTTGTCCCTCGTTCTGATACTGACTTTTGCGCGTCCTTGTTTACGATTACGCCTACTGATTCTGTTTCGTTGCGCCTCTGAGCTCAGGTTCCTGAGGATATAGGCGCCATAGAAGTCAATTATTATTATTATTATTATTTTATATATATATATATATATATATATATATATATATATATATATATATACATATATCTGTGTAGCCTGGTGTGAACACGACACGACCAAGTGGTGGTTTCCGGAAATGTCGACGAAAATATGCTGTGACTGTGACAACATAATTATAGTTATATATGCTGTGACTGTATACATATAATTAATGAATTACTCCTCTCACATTGAAACTATTTTTTTTTTCATTCTTTGTGACTATCAATAGATTATATGTGAGGAATAGTGCTGGTATCATGTATATGATGAGTGAGCGAGTTGAGTGAGTGTATACAATTTCGATGGAACTAACGATTGCTGTTGCGACAAGGTTAATCGTAGCATACTACTAGGATTAGTGGACAAATCTTTTGTTATCCATCTATACAAACTTTCAAAGTAATGTTGGAATTCGCCGCCACCTGTTTGCAATCTACTGCTGCGCGTGTGCAATAGTAAGTTCAAGAAAGGGTTTAATCAAAACAACCGTGTTTCCTCATGTTGTAGCATATTATAATTTTAATTGTTGAACAACGTAGAGAAAATGTTACTCACCAGCTGGCATATATTGTATTGTATTGAGAGTGTATCGTTTGACGACTTTTGTGTGCGAAATAAAATAAAGCTAAATTTGTCGTCACGGTCTTATAAACACGTGTAGTATTGCAGGCAGCAGCGTGAACGTCTTGAAGCCATGTTACGTCTGGACTACCACGCCATGATTGGCGTATATTTTATCTGGCTGCATTGAGCACGAGAAGCAGTGTTGCAAGTTACATACAGTGCTGAAATATTGATTCAACTGGTTTTGGCCAGTTATTTGACTGCGACAATGCTGCATTGCTGTCTATGTGCACGCCGCACACATGACCTTGTATTAAACACTCATACCTAAGTAGTCTTAATCCATCCGCGGAATATTTGTGTGCAAATAATTAATTGTGAACGTACTTTCGTTTTCAACGTCGTGCTAAACGTGTTCAGTTACATATGCTACTAAACAAACCACTCGTAAACAACTTGGTCGTTGTGGGTAACACGCGAACAATTCGATTGTTATTCTCTGTTGATATTGATCAATTCTATCTGTCGCATGCTAATGAGTTAATAAACAGCGCAGTTATAAGTTTTTTGCTCATCGTTTAGTTAGTTCCGTAACTTATAGTCACCGACGTCTGCTGAATGTACCTGTCACATGTTCTCCTTAAGTGTCGCTCCGAGATACAGATACGTAAATACTAACCGAATGGCCTCCATTCGTGAATGCGCTACTTATAAGTTTTTAGACGTTATTTCAAAGAAAACTTGCTTAAGTTGTATATGCGATGTAATCTAGATATCTAAGAAAGAACAGTTATAACTTAAACAAGATATGGAAAACACAAGTAATTTTATTGTCGTTTATATGTTTATGAACGAATCGACATCCGCGCTGATGGAAAATCACTCATGCATGATGAAGTCCGAAAATCCGAAAAGAGGGGTTTGCGGCAGGGGTCTCAACCTAAGTCCCAATTTTTTTTGGGGGAGGGGGAGCAATATCACACCAATTTTGAGAGTCTACGTCCAACCAATCCCACCTCCCGCTTATTTTTTTAGGCCAACCATCAATGTTTAGGACCAATCTCCCACTTTCTGCCACAACCCTGACACCATCTCTTAATACGCCTATGTATGAGTTAAGTTCAATTTATAAACTAAACGTTATGTATTGAGATACGTTTGGAGTGAAAAACGCATAGCTGAAACTGTCTAAAGTCTACAACTTTGACCGAACTAACGATGTATATACGTGACATGCTCGTTCATCTGGGAATAGAACATGAACAAATCCTTTGCTACCAACAACATACACTTTCAAAGTAATGTTGAAATTCGCCGGCACGACTGCACAGCTATTCAACCATATAAGGAGCGACGTTTGGGTGGTAAACTTCTTTCTATTCGCCGTGTTTAGTCCACAGCTTTGATGTTTGTACTTGGTGCTTCTGTTTATTGCTTGGTAACGTGCAATGATTCCCATTGTGCTCAGTTCTGATGTGCGAGATAAATAACATGGATTTGTCGTCACGTTCTTGTAAAGGTTTGAGTTGCTAGCGACAGCGAGAACGTCGTGAAGCCATGTTGCGTCTGGACATGTATGAATGTGCATGATTGGTGTCTATGATATATGGCTGCACTATGCACGACGAAAACAGATTCAATGAGCAGTCTTGCCTAAGTGACACACAGCACAGATATAATGACTCAACTAGTTATACCCAGTTGGTTGAACAGCGATAACGCTCCATTGCTGTTTGTGTGCATGCGTGTCCGTGTATTAAACAGTCATAAAAAAAATAACCACAACCCTCCGCGGAATATATCCGTGCAAATCATTCATTATGAGAGCGTACTAGACGCGTTCAGCTTCGTCAACTCACAGCCACTCGTGTTGATTGATGAGTTAGACGAGATTGTGCAGTAGGCTACTGTTCAGTAGGGAAGAACCCTCTTTGTCGTTGTGGATACTACGCGAACTGATGGGTTGTCATTATCTGTGGATATTAATAAATTCTATTTAAGTTGATATCTACAACTTTGACCGAACTAACGGTTGCTGCTACATGTTGATCTGCTGGGAATAGTGAGCAAAGCCTTTCCTACCAACAGCACAACATTTCGAAGCAATATTGAAATCACCGGCGCGGCTTCACAACTATTCAACCAGACGAGGAGCGACTTTTGGGTGGCGAACGTCTTTCAATTCCCCGTGTTTATTTCACAGCTTTGACGGCTGTACTTGGTGCTTCAGTTTAACGTGCAACAATGCCTACTATGCTTAGTTTTACCGAGCCAGAAAGGGGGCTCTTCCCCACTGAACAGTAGCCTACTGTACAATCTCGTCTAACTCATCATTCAGTTTAAGAATGTGTTTAAATCAAAACATTGTATCATTCTGTTGTAGCATATGATTTGAATTGATGTAAAGAATAGGTTACTTACCGATAAATAATTATTTACGTCGTATTAAGAAAAGGCGTCCAGGTGTATCGTTTGGCGGCGTTGGTGTGCGAGTTAAATAAATATTTGTTGTCACGTTCTTATGAAGGTACGGGTTGCTAGCGACAGCGAGAACGTCGTGACACAATGACACGCCTGGGTGAGCACTCCAATGATTTGTGCCTACACCTGGGCCTGGCTATGACACTGGCGTCATTGCCAATTAATTATATCTGCCCAGCCCAGCTTCATTATGGTTTCGAATTAATTCATTAAATTATTGAACAAGGTTAGTCGCCGGCTACAATGGCATATTCCGATTCCGATCGAGTGTAGCCATTTACCAGGCCACAACATACATCTAGTCGTTGCTCTCCTCTTTAAACCTGTAGTAAGGGATGAGGTTGGCACCGATACCGGTCGTAGATTTTTTCCCCGCTTCTTCTTTGTCTCTAGGTCCATTTCACTACCGTCTCCAATCCCCTCGCTCCCATTCTCCACTCCCTTCCTACTCCCGCAAAATCTCTCTTCACTCCCATCTCAGTCTCCGTCTTCCTCCTTCCACCGTCCACTCTTTTGCAAACACAGGGCTTACATAAGTCCTATACCCCTAGCATGTGCAATCCGCACCAGACAGCACGTCTGATACTAGGCCAGTGCCGGTGTAGCAGGGTATCTCCCCTGGACATCCAAGTGGGGAAGATGTCTTCCCCCACCTTGGATATCTTACCTACCCTTTATCTTAAATGTGCAAGAAAGTTTATAATTAGCAAATATGACTCAAAATAATATATATTATATATATGTTATTCTGACAAAACAATTGTGTGTGTTTATATTTATTACGTTATAAATATACGAACGAATGAATGATTTAAATTGATTACTGAGTTAATCATGATAAGTCTCTCATCGAGGCACTGGGTTAATCATGATCGGCCACATCAACAACAAAACACGCAGCTCTTTTCCCAGGCACTGAGTTGTGTAATCCAACGAGCTGTTGCTCAGCAGGGTGACACACCATTGTTATCAATAAAAGTTTCAAAGACCCGTCTTTATTTAGTGGCTTAGACACGTTTCCAATGTGTTCTCGCAGTATAGTTTATTACCCTTTATTTTGTTGGGTAACCACACACAATACACAATAACTAAATCCTTTCACCCACTTCACAGAAAAATATAATCGTTTGATCCCAAGGCTTTCAAAATGTTCAGTCGCCTTTTCAAAGACGTCTACAGATATCATAAAAAAATATCATCATTATCAGTATGGGGCCAAACGAAGAACCTACTCTCTGCACCACACAGCGTTTCATAGACACCATTTATGGCATTTTTAAATACATTAGTACTCAGCATTTTCGAAGTCGCTACAATTCAGTTAAGAGCGTGGAGGCAATAAGTGTGCTGGGCGTGGCTGTACTGCATTTCTGGTCCAATCAGGAAATTCTATATAATTTCGTAGCATCTTTAAAAATAGGAACCGGAATTCTTCAACTATTAATGGACGACGATGAAGATCTGATCAATGAGGAGTCACAAGAATCCTGCAATCAGAACCATCTTAAGGTATATTAAGATAAAAGACGCCACAGCCGCCTAAACATTTCCGTTCTACTGTTGACCAATAACGCCATCTGGCGAATGTCTTTGCTTTTTTTTAATTATAAACAGGCGTTATTGATTATGGCCCTAATGTTTTGACTAGCAACAATAGCCATTGTTACAAAGTGTTATCGCACTGCGAAGAATCTTAAATACAACAGTGCGCCGAAACTGTAATCGTATGCAAGAAGCTGCGTCGGCAAGTCTTTTACATAAAGCATGACGAAATTAACGAATACACACCCTGTACTATATTAAATCGTAATCGTAATCAGGACCTTGTTTAGCTTATTTAAGAATGTAACTCAGATGCACAACTGAAAATGTGACGGACTTTAATCAAGCGGACAGGAAAGTGAGTGCATCCCGTTTTAGACTTAGTCTGAAGGTATTAAAAATGTTTATACTAGTCATAGCAGATCGTGTAAACATTATAACAAATGCGTTAAACAAATGTCCTCTCCAGAACATCGGTTTAAAAATCCAACACATCTTAAAGCATGCTAAATCGGGAAGTGGACTATCTTATATTAATGTGTACAAACCACTGGTTTATTTGTTTGTGATAGATTTAAATCATCTGCTTTCGATATATTAATGACAAATTGCATAATGTATCATTCCTGTGTTACTCACACAAGCCTTAATACTTTAAGCAACGACAGTCAATGAACATGCAGCGCTAAAGTCTATATATTGAAATAACATTTATTATTATTAATTTGTTTATGTTCATGGAGTATAATCCTTTTCATAAATAATAAGCATAATTGTCATAAATATCAACCCGGGTCTTTCCTGATGCAAAGAATATGCGATAAACCGATATTGTTGAACTACCTAGTCTCTACTATCTAGCAGGACTTTGGCTATAGGCCCGCCTAGCCCTGGGTCTAGACTAGGGTTGAACTTGAAACTTTTTAAATATTTAAAACGTCGGCCTTAGGTTTCGGTTTCGCACTACGCAAAAACATCCCAGAATCCCTGTCTGTTTGTGTACACTCGAACTCTCTTTTTAAAACCCCGAGGATGGACTTGAGTATTGATAGGTTTTAGCCATAGGTAGTAGGTACTTTACCACGAATAAAGCGCGATGCGCAAAGAAACGTGACGTGTTCTATAGCGCGGCCATTGCGATCAAGCTGCGTGCTTCACAACATTTATTTATCATCTTTTTCAACCATTGAAAAAGCCTATCTAAAAAAAATGTTTGTTGGTTGTCATGCCAACGTGACTTCTATTGCCGACGAAAAGACGCCACTGATACTGCCCTGGCACTGCACAAAATCGGTATGCACACGTATGGCAATTCGTATACTGGTCGGGGATTTCTGCCATGTATGGAATATGCCGGTCTCACAAAAATCTGAAAAACATTTGCGAGAGAGATCTATTGACAAATTAATTAATACTTGTTTGGAATATACGTTGTTGTTCCATTGGTAATTATAGCTGTACAGCCTGTTATAGGCATTAACTTCATTTACCTTGGCATTATTTCAGGGTTTCATAAAAAAGAAAATCTTAATATATACTTTCGTTAAATCCAGTGTTTGTTTTAGTTGCATATGATAGTCTTATACATTTATTTAGTGTATGCTGTAAATTCGTCTTTGTGTACTTCCATATGTAACATCCACTGGATGTTATATGCCACAAAGTTCATCTTCCAGATGTAAGAGCCACTGGATGTTATCTGCCACAAAGTTCATCTTCCAGATGTGACAGCCACAGAATGTTATCTGCCACAAAGTTCAACTTCAACCTGTGGTGTTTTGGAAATGTCAACTGTACAGCAAGACAAGCTGACGTCTTAAAGGAATACTGCACTGCGTGCTAAGATGAAAACATTGCGGCAGAAGTACTAAAAGAGTGAAAGGATCAACACAGAAAGAAATCAAACAAGGAAAATAAATCTTGCAGAAAAATAGCATCTTATGATTGCTGAGTTGTCAACATTTCTTTTTTTTTTGGTCCCACTTTGAATTTTATTTCAACTCAAATTCAAATGGCGTCAGTTGAAGTAGGAATAAAATAATGGTTCTTTTCAGAGCCAATGAACACTTTCAAAAGAGATTGCTGCTACACATATGGTGTTTATTCGTAAATAAAACACTAACTTTATATAAGATAATCAACATTAGTGTTTGGGGCCAAGACCAGACTTGGGGACAGTTACATAATACGAATTCCATAATAGTATCTGAACAGAGCAACCATAAACATACTGAAAATGTTACACATTGTATAGAATATAATTCACAGTTATGTGCACAACGTAGCCGACACTGCACATTTACCTTTGCCAGTTTTATCTCCTATCCTAATATCAGATGAACTTCATCGAGTTTCTCTAACAATCTTGATTGCTTGACAATTTCCACATCAGATATTAAACCCTCAAAACATGTGACGCAAATGTTATTAATTTGTTCCATTTGTGCAATCCCAATTAAAGTCTTGTATATGCAATGAATGTAATGCGAGGACTTGATATTGCTTTCCTAAGTCTGAAGGTTGTTGCAAAAATGGTTCAGTACAGTCTATGATTATCCAAATGTTCTTAATAGATAAGCTACAGTTTTATGGCGTAAAAGGTATAGCTTTAGATCTATTAAAAATTATTGAACAAATAGAAAAAAATACGTAAACTTTCAAGACGCCTAATCAGATATGCTTAATATCTCCACAGGCGTACCTTAAGGATCGATTCTAGACCCTTTTTTATTTATAATTGACATAAATGACTTTGCACAATCTAGTCCATCATTCAACTTTATTATGTACGCCGATGACAAGACACTTTCAAGTACCCTAGATTCTTTCGCACAATGATAAAAATGAAAATGTAGAATTCTTAATCAACATAGAACTGGACACAATTAATGAGTGGCTTAAATTATACAAATATATTTAAATGTAAATAAATCCAAATATATGATCTTCAAAACGGTTAGAAGAAATAATATGATAAACACACTAAATATAAAAATAGATAATACAAATATCGATAGAGTAGATGAGTTCAATTTCCTAGGGATAAGTTTTAATGAACAATTGAACAGGCAAAGCCACATCAAAAATAAATTTCAAATAGGTGCTCCAGGACAATAGGTATCCTAAATAAACTCAAACGATTGTTAACTCTTAATATAAAGATTATGTTGTATAACACTTTGATATTGTCACATCTAAATTATGGCTTAACGGCTTGGGGCTATAGATGTAATAGAACAAAAAACTTCAAAAGAAAGCCGTCCGAATTATATGTTTAAGCAAATATAATGCTCATACCGATCCACTGTTCAAAAGTTTGCATTTATTAAAAGTAGAGCATATTATTTTTAAATTGCAGGAACTAAAATTATATCATACATTTTTTTAAACAATAAACTACCTGTCTACCTGCAAAACTTACCACTTGATCAAAACAACAGTGTTCACAACTTTAATACACGTGGTCAATATAATATACATCCGATCAGGGTACACCACGAGTTTGCTAAACTATGTCTCAAATACAGTTTGCCACATACCACAAATAACGCACCTGATTTATTAAAAGACAAGGTCACCACTCACAGTTTACATGGCTTCTCAAATTATATCAAACTTTATTATCTGAATACATACATTGAACAATCCAAAATTGCTATATATGTCAACATGACTGACTATGTCTCCGTTCCTCCTTGGCTAAAAATCACTCTATGTAAAACCGGTTGTATGTATATTTGGCATTTGTAATAATACAGACATATCTACATTAATTTTGTTCACTCAGTAATTATGCACTAATATCACTAGGGATTTCCTTTTTCATAACTTAAATAATTGGTGAAATTAATCGACATGGTGGCTCCTACGACAGCGATTAATTTTTAGTCTTAGTAGGAGTCTCCCGTCCCTTATATGACATTATCTTTCATTTTCAGACCGTACTCTATATTCTTACCACTTCGTTTTCTCATGTCGGCTTAGATGTAATATATTGTATGGTTTTTGTGTTGAATACTCTGTTTTTTTGTATTTGCGACGAATAAATATGTCCTGTTCCTGTTATTGCATTGCCCGGAACACTTCGGCAGATTTGTTATTGGAACAGCCTGATGGAAACATGTAGAGTAGCATGGGGCATAACGCAAGTTTTGGGGCATAAAGCCCATCCTCTAACTAGTTTCACAGCGCGAAAATAAGAATTTCGAGATCGCCAAATGAAGCCACATACAGTTCTTCACATTTGGTTAGAATACGGTGGCAGAAAACGAAATTCATGCAATATTTTTTTTAATGTCAAACTTTTGATTCTATAAATTATAAAAGTGGTCACCCTAAAACTCGTTTTGTGGGCAGTAACCATAAGAAACTGAGACAACGCGTTGAGTGTCTGCAGTAGACAAATATAGATTTAACAAGAACAAGATTTAACAAGATTTGCCATCCAGGCCAAAGGCCCAGATGGCAAGTGGACAAGGAAGCCATTGGCTTATCGAGAGTCCAATAATATTCATTTACTTATAACCCGCCCTCCTGAGATATGTGTCAACCTTGTTTTTAAACATATTCACGCTGCTAGCAGTTACACAATCTGTAGACAATTTGTTCCATTCATTAATTTTCCTCTGTGAGAACGAGTGCTTCCTGATGTCCAATCTACATTGATCCTTTACTAATTTTACCTCATGTCCTCTAGTTCTGCTATCCTTCTTGAGTGAGAAAAACATATTTCTATCAATATTTTCATACCCATTCAATATCTTAAAAACTTCAATCTGATCTCCTCTTAACCTCTTTGTCTCTAGAGTTGTAATATGTAATCATTAATGTTGTGAATGTTGTGAATGCGAGTGATAAAAGCCAGTGATATACAGATGGTGAAATTTTAATATCGAACGTGTGGGGCAAAAAGGCCAACATTAGTGGAGGCAAAAGCACAGGGTGGGACGTACTATTATCTGTCAGATTTGAGTCTGAAAGTGACTAGACGAGCTGAGAAGTTCCGCCTGCGTATGACAGTTTATAATAAACATATACAATATAACGCACTTGTGGAATTTCAGAGAAAAGGAGCTAATTAATTAACAATTTCAGTCACGGTTCTTAATAAAATTGTTTTAAAAAATGTTACTATGATGTGCATCAAGGTTTCGCTATACTGAAGTGTACCAATACTACCATTAGTTTGGTAATGCGAAATAAGTAAACTAATAATTAAATGAGGCTGATTAATGCATAACGCCCAGGGGCGGGCATTTTGCCCCACCCCTGGGGCAAAACGCCCATTTTCAGGACCTCTGCTAAAATGGCTATAACTTTTTTCTGTCATATTGAACATCGAAAATGTCAACACAAGATTTTCAGCTAAGATAATAAACTAGGTGATACATCCAATATATCAGAGATATATCTAAAAGGTTTTCCCATGAGTCGATTTTCCGAAAAAAAAGTAGGCTTATTGCCCCACCCTACTCTATCCGATCAAACTGAATGGAGAAGTGCAGATAATAACCAGACTAGGGTCAGGAACGGCTCATTTCGAGACCACACTTTTCTTCTGCTTCTGCGCTTCTTCTGTGGTTCTTGACATGGTTCAAATTATGTAATTCACTTGTTAGCATCCGGAACAAGAAACCTCAACAAACACAAACTGGCAAAATGTCAAGCCAGTAGAAAACTTGAACATTTTATTATCATATATTTGATGACTTCAGTGTCAAATGATTTGGTATTAGGTGTGTTTGAGTGTGCCAAATCATCATCTTTTTGTGAGTGATTGTCCTCCGTACATGAATCTTGTGCAGTGGGTATATATGTATATCGGATGTTGCATTTTGGCAACATGTACAAACACTGAACTCGTGTATAGACGTAAGGATTTTTTTCCACAATCGATTAAGCTCAGTCATGTCGAATGTCAGTCCCGTCATCGGGTAGTTTTAAAAAGGGGATTCGGGATGATTTCTAAAAAAAAAATTACAGTTAAATGTACATACACTGAACTCGTCCCCCCCCCCCCTCCGAGGACGGGCATGGAACTTGAAACTGCACGTGATTCCTGCAAACTTTTATTATTATGTTTAGTTTCCCGTTTTGTTTTGGGAAACTTGATTTGGAGATTGCCTTGTCAGAATCATTATGGCGGGTCACCGATGTTTACAAAGTCTCTTACCTAACCAAACACAAGGGTGTTAACTGTTCTCGTATGTTAGTAAACAACCGCACGTGCGTTTCCCACAATGCACTGTAACGATGACTCGCCATTAGCAGTGCGCGTGCGCTGTCTGCGGAAGTGGGAAGCCATGGCCGAACGAGGCTGGAGCGTTTTGTTTTGGTACCAACTCTGTGCGGTTTTCTGCGGCATCTATGGCGTTCTCGACTTGGAAGAATTGAAGTCAGTCAACTATGGCATCGATATTGAGAACACGCCGATTATGTTCAAGGAGGTAAACACTGCACCAATGGTAATGGCATGCGACACCAATACCGACGGGCACTTGCATCACCGTCGGCGTCAGTGACAGTATCACGACACGAATTATCTCTAGTCAAGTCAACGAGACTAGACCTAGGGTCTTACTTGTTGTTGTGTTTCCTTGTTGTTTTCGGCACTTTCTTTTAACCGACTAGTCTGTATGTATGTTGCCGCTATAGGGCTTGACATCACAGTTTTGACATTCTCCTTGCCCGACCATATTTTTTATTTCCCTGAAATCATGGATTACATAAATGTGATAGCATGCGCTTGTACACAAATAAAAGTAAAATCACCATGTGGTTGCACAAAATCTTTAACATAGCAACCATAAAACTAATGCAGATCAATCAAATAAATTCTACAGTCCCTGCTAAACAAATAGCTAAGTCCCAAAGCCAGACGCATTTAGCTGTATGTCAACTGTTTAGGGAGTACTGTAGTATATCAACCATTAAATGCATTCACTTGTCTCAAAGACACTTTATGCCATGGGTCCCAGCACCTCGTCGATTTCATCATCCCGTAGTTGGTGCTGACGGTAGTCATACGGGTTGAAACCTGGTCTTCTAGCACGTAGACTAAAGGAGTACCAGGAGTGCACTGCAGGTCCTGCGTTGAAGTGGTCATGATGCTGTCCTCCATTGACTACTGCCATTAACCGCTGGAGTACTACTGTAGCCAATCAGGACCTCCAATCGCTCATAACACGCTTCATCATTGAGAATCCCCACTCACTTACAGCTGTGTTGACTGGCAGCACAAGGTAGACCTCCATCAGGTGATTCAGTGCAGCAAATCGTTCCCGGAAAATGTGATTGTGCAGACACTCAGGCACAAGATTTCTCGCATAGAATTTGTTATAGTGTTGCCCCCGGTGACAACGACCAAGGAGTACTGCCAACATCACCCGGTGGCTTAATTGTCATTATACATCATCGGAGAAGCAGAATTTTTATTTGCAGCACTTTGCTACATTATAATAAACTACGATTAAGCATGCAGCGAGTCAAAACTTTAGTAATGTTGCTATGTTTGATCGGGCAAGTGCTACAACGACTTTGCATTCCCATGCATAAATTCCACTTGTCCATCCTGGCAAGTGGCGGTCTAGGCTTGGTTGTCCAACCGTATATTTTACTTGCCCCGAACAATCGGGCAACCGTTAATGTCAAGCCCTGCACTACCAGAAACTGAGAGTCTTATAAGGCCTCATTCAAGTAGTGAACCTTTTTTCAGAACATCACGCCAAACTGACCTAATTTCTAGTTCTATGCCCAGTCTGGGGATGTTCAGTGTAGTGTAGTGTAGTGTAGTGAGAATTATTAATTATATGGTATTGCATTATTGATAAGTAACTGACATTGCGAGTGACAACACAGGAGTAGGCCAACACCCGGATTCAGCAGTGTTGATGCGGTTGGTATTTACCTGGTTATAGTCACACAGTGTCTAAAATATTCTTAGCCCCTCTGATTTAATGAAATCTGGCGCACATGTTCTCAAGTCTCAAGTAGTTATACTCCAAACAGCCCAATCTTGAGCTAATGCAGGAGTTTGGACCAACAGCTTTTAGTGTCTCTTCCGAAAGACACGGGCAAAGTGGGGTGAACGAAATTGCCCAAGCTTCGAAACGGCGTAGGTGGAATCGAACCACCGTCCTCTCGATTGACAGGCGGGTGCTCTAACCATTAGACCACCGCTCCCCCATGTTGGACCTGTTGTGAACTTTACCTAATTTTCAAACTTGTGAATGAACATTTTTCAACTGCCATGTGATGCATATATGTGGATAGAGCAATATCTTAGCTTTTTTAGCACCATAAAGTTTGGAACACTTGCTCGACCTGTGAAATTTACCTAAATGCCAAATTTCAGAATTGTGAGTGAATTGAGTTCAGGGTTGTTTGATTTAAATCCAAAAATATCATTGATTTATGATTTTTTATTTCCAATTTTTTTAATCGCTGATTTATATGAATTTAACACAAATAATTGTTTACAAGCATCGCGATCAACAAAGTTTTGTATGTTTTTAATACAAAAGCACAACATGTGCACACTGATGTAGTTGTATTGTCACCTGATAGTCAAATGTTTTATGACACTATGTTTGAGCTATTCACTTTCCGAATGCAGTGAAATCACACAAACTTGTCTTCAAGAGGAAGTATCTTTTCAAGTCAGAAGCCCAGAGTTAAAGTCAACTTAGAGCTTGTGGTAGTTGTTATCAGTTCAGTTGACTCAAGTGAGACAGTCTTGGTGACAATTGTTTAATACTGTACCAGTTTGCAGTCTGGTTGGAGACCCATAGAGTACACAGAACCCTGGACAGGTGCTAATCCACCCTCTCAGCAAACAATAATTAGCACCACTACAGCAGCAGACATGCAGCATGCTTTCCTTTCCAAGACAGATTATGCAACTACATGAGGCCTCCTGGACATTACCTAATGTCTTTATATAAGCAAAATAATGTACCTTCTGTTAAGACAAGTACCCAAATCGATTTGTGTAGAATACATTAGAAAGAGTTTATAAATATAAACGTCTATATAAATGTCTATATACCAGGTTTAACATTTTTTTTTTAATCTGATTTTTTATCATGATTTTTTTCAACTCTGAGTTGTTGCAGATTAACGATTAATAAAATAGAAAAAAATTATGTTAAGTCTAAACATATATGTAGACATAACTTTAGCACCATTCAGGTAAAAGTTATGTCTACAAACATGTTTACAGGTAACATATTTTTTTGTATTTTATTAAGTTTGGAACGCTTGTTCGACCTGTTGTGAAATTTACCTAGATGCCAAATTTTAGAATTGTGAGTGAATTGCGTTATTGCAGATTAACGATTACTGAAATAGAAAAAAAATTATGTTAACTCTAAACAGGTATGAAGACAACTTTAGCACCATTCAGACAAAATTTATGTCTACAAGCATGTTTACAGGTAAATTGTTTTTAATATTTTATTAATCGTTAATATGCAATAACTCTGAAAATAGTTCACTCACAATTCTGAAATTTGGCACAGGTATATTTCACAATAGATCCAGCACGTGTGCTAAATTTCAGTAAAATAGGAGAGAGTCAAGAATATTCGTGAACCAATGTTAGTTGATTTCATATCGAATGACGCATATACTTCTGTTGCTAGGAGCTGCCAGAGGGAGCCGTTCGCCTTGGATCCAAGCATGGTCAACAATACCAGTGCAGTTACCCGGAGAAGGTGACAAAGGAAAAACAAGAAGAAAAAGAGAAAATTGCCTTGGAAACTGGGATTCCTGAGTTGTTGAAACCAATGGAAGCTGGCCCTTGTTTGCTTTATAATGTAAGTTGCTCTCCTCTTTGTCCCTGGGATGAGGCTGCACCGATACTGTTCCTAGATTTTTTTCCTTCTCCATCCATCATTGATTCTGTTTTACTGCTGTCTCCACCATCCATCTCCACTCCCCATCACTTGCTCCCATTCTCCACTCCCCCATCACTTGCTCCCATTCTCCACTCCCCCATCACTTGCTCCCATTCTCCACTCCCCCATTACTTGCTCCCATTCTCCACTCCCCCATCACTTGCTCCCATTCTCCACTCCCCCATCACTTGCTCCCATTCTCCACTCCCCCATCACTTGCTCCCATTCTCCACTCCCCCATCACTTGCTCCCATTCTCCACTCCCCCCATCACTTGCTCCCATTCTCCACTCCCCCATCACTTGCTCCCATTCTCCACTCCCGCCAAATCTCATCATGCAGTCCTCCCGTCCCAGTTGCTTTCTTCGTCTTCTACCCTCCTCTCCGAGTCTTCCTCCTGAAGTTCCAACTTCCTCCCTCAACCCCTCCATTCTTTGTTTCCCTACTATTTTCACTCCTGTAATTCTTCTCACCCATGTCAGTCCTGGGATCAATTACATTACATCGTAATATATTACATGCTGAAGCAGTGAAGGCAATGTAATATGAGATAATGTAATATAATAGTGTTATGTCCCATATATTACTTTTACTTAAATATTGTAATCATTATTATTATATATTACTGTTACCCCAGACCTGACCCATGGAAATTTATAGTTATCAGGGGTGTGTGGGGAATCGTGTCTGAGCTGAAAGACATGCCATTGGTATGGAGATGGGGATGCAAGCTTCAAACTTAATATACCGAGCTAGGGGTGCAGCACTAAAGTAAAAAACTAGGAGCATAATATTTGTTTAGGGGTGCACACACTTTTACTTTACTGAAATGCAAAATTAATTTGGCAGTGACTGATCATTACCCAAATTTTGGCGGGTTTTCTGACTTCTTAAGCTGCGTATAATGTATAAGCATGTCTTTCAGAGCCAGGGCTGGTGGGATTATGAGTTCTGCTATGGCAAGTATATCCGTCAGTTCCACATGGAAGGTGAGTAAGCAGTGTGAAACAGTACTAATACATTCTTTGGAAACTGTACAGTTCTCGCAGTTAAGTTCAAAATAAAAACTGAAGATTCTAGCAAGCTCTGTGTGCACGTGTAAAATATGGTATTTACATCTGCAGCAATCGACAGTTCTTTCCATCTCATGAATGTAACATAACAATCTCTACTTGAGTACTAGTGTCGCCTATAGCCCAGTATGTACAGTGTTTGCTATATAAAGACATCATACATCTATTCTTGAAAATTGTGTTCATGTTTATTTCATCTAATCTGCAGTATGGTTCTCCAGAATGCATTTTTTACACAAAAGTAAATTTTTTTCCTGGCCTTCACACAAAATCTGTACATTTAGTGTGCTGCCACCTACTGAATGTAACATCCACTAACTACCTAGTGATTATAATGTTCACTAAAATATGTTTTCTTGCAGATTTTTTAACCCAGTCTATGATGTTTTTTCGTATAAAAATTAAACGCTGGCCTAGATAGAAAACAAAACTTTGTCGTACGTTCTCATAACTGATATGTTACTACCTATTTTCTCACGTACAGTGAATAACATTTGTTAATTTCAGAGGGCAAAATACATGGTGAAGTTATCTACCTGGGTCACTATGAGTCAGAGTACGATTGGAACAACGCATCAGCTAAACAGGTAATGCTGTTCTTAAATGGTATTTATGACGATTTTCATTGGTTAACTAATATGGAACTAGCATATAATTAAAATGTCCAAATTCTCTTAATTATTTCCTCAACATCTAAATTACCAATGTTATTTCTCATGTTCTAGTCTTTATTGCTGTGGTATATTTACAGTCACAAATTATATATACCTGGAGTTTCACAGACTAGTAAATCACCCAAAGAAAAAGGTTCTATTTCGCATTCAAAGGTGAAGTCTATAAATGTTGTAAAACATGCATATTTTAAATCATCATGTCATAAAATAAAGAGGTGTAAGGTCCTGATAGTAGCACAGTTTGTATGGTTATTATGGTTAACCAACTGAGATGTTATAAATTCTAATAAATCCAGTGTTGCATTGTTCCAAAAACAATTGTTCGGTGAACCAATAAAAATCATACTTTCCCTTTAAGGATATCACAAAACTTCAACATTTAAAAATTGTTTGACAAGAGTAGTTACTCGGTAACCTCATGTCTCTAACTCAGTGTCACTTTGGAAATCTCTGTATTCACCTCCTGTCGGATATCGTATCATCTTTAGTTCTGTGCAATGACCTATCAGGCACTGTTTTCAAAGCAACCAACATATTTGCATTCACTGCTCACTCCTGCAAGAAAAGCTTTAGAAACAGCTTCAATCGTCTAGTTCTGATCTGCTATTTGCTCACAGTGGTTGAAAGAAACATTGAAACTAGGTTTCCTTGGTTGCTGCACCTGCTTTATAGAACTCACTCCCTGTTAGTGTTTGGTCAGCAGAAATATAACATTTCACTGTCCCGTGAATACCTACCTTTTTAACCTTGCTTATCCACCTTACCTTGTCAGCATATTCAGTGTACATCCATTTGTTGACAATTTGAAATTGTAACCCGATTACAGACTGCTTAACCTTTTGGTTTTCACATGCTGATAAGCTCAGGTGTACTCGATAGTTTCTGTGCAATTAACATTTTCTTTATAATATTATATATACTTACACTAACGGGTGTACCTGAAAGTTTCTGTGCAATTAACATTTTCATTATATATATATACATGCACTATCGGGTGTACCCGATAGTTTCTGTGCAATCAACATTTTCTTTATAATATTATATATACTTACACTAACGGGTGTACCTGAAAGTTTCTGTGCAATTAACATTTTCATTATATATATATACATGCACTATCGGGTGTACCCGATAGTTTCTGTGCAATCAACATTTTCTTTATAATATTATATATACTTACACTAACGGGTGTACCTGAAAGTTTCTGTGCAATTAACATTTTCATTATATATATATACATGCACTATCGGGTGTACCCGATAGTTTCTGTGCAATTAACATTTTCTTTATAATATTATATATACTTACACTAACGGGTGTACCTGACAGTTTCTGTGCAATTAACATTTTCATTATATTATATATATACATACACTATCGGGTGTACCTGATAGTTTCTGTGCAATTAACATTTTCTTTATAATATATATACATACACTATTGGTTGTACCCGATAGTTTCTGTGCAATTAACATTTTCTTTATAATATTATATATACATACACTATCGGGTGTACCCGATAGTTTCTGTGAAATTAACATTTTCCTTATAATATTATATATACATACACTATCGGGTGTACCCGATAGTTTCTGTCCAATTAACATTTTCTTTATATATATACATATACTATCGGGTGTACCCAATAGTTTCTGTGCAATTCACATTTTCTTTATATATATATATATACACTATCGGGTGTACCCGATAGTTTCTATGCAAATTACACTTTATTTATATATATATATATATATATATATATATATATATATACATACACTGTCAGGTGTACCTGGTAGTTTCTGTGCAATTAACATTCTCTTTATATATAATATATACATACACTATAGGGTGTACCCAATGGTTTCTGTGCAATTAACATTTTATATATATATATATATATATATATATATACCTGTATATACATACATACATACAGATTTATGTTTATATATATATACAGGTGCATGTATCATTTCTATGTTCGTTTGTTCCTATAGGCCAATCGCCTGAATCGATATCATTCGCAGCGTTATGTCAATGGGTCAGAATGTGATCTTACTGGCAAGGCTCGCCAGACAGAAGTTCGGGTAAGTAACAGGATGAATGTGTCTTTCACCAGCAGAGTGTGAATGTTTTGATATTATTTATAGCAGTCACTGGGGCAGTAGTTATCAGCACTGCTTGATGTGATTTAAATTCACCATTCCTGCACTTGTGGTGACTACATTTTTACAAACTTTATGGAACCAAATTGTGAAATTACATGGCAAAGTTTTAGTATTCCATGTTTAATATTATTCTATACTAAAATAATTGGAAGTAACAAGAGATAGTAATGTCCAGTATTGGTGTTACAGAGTCTGATAGTTTTTACCATAAAATCATACTATAATATTTATAATACAAATCATTTATACTATAAACTCTGTTCGAACATCTTGACAAACCAAATGTGTTTTAATGAACCACAACGTTGCCCCGAGTCAGCCCCATGTGACCTGGGTTCACCAATCGCATGATAGTTGTTGATTTTCTGTGGTAATTTTTAGCTGAAAATTTAGGTGGGTGCTGCCCCACTAAAATATTACCCAATCACAACAAGTATAATAATTAGCGTATTCGGTACGTCCTGTCACAACAACATGGTCTAGTTTTGTGTACGTCCTGTCACAACAACATGGTCTAGTTTTGTGTACGTCCTGTCACAACAACATGGTCTAGTTTTGTGTACGTCCTGTCACAACAACATGGTCTAGTTTTGTGTACGTCCTGTCACAACAACATGGTCTAGTTTTGTGTACGTCCTGTCACAACAACATAGTCTAGTTTTGTGTACGTCCTGTCACAACAACGTGGTCTAGTTTTGTGTACGTCCTGTCACAACAACGTGGTCTAGTTTTGTGTAAGTCCTGTAACAACAACGTGGTCTAGTTTTGTGTACGTCCTGTCACAACAACGTGGTCTAGTTTTGTGTACGTCCTGTCACAACAACGTGGTCTAGTTTTGTGTACGTCCTGTCACAACAACATGGTCTAGTTTTGTGTACGTCCTGTCACAACAACTTGGTCTAGTTTTGTGTACGTCCTGTCACAACAACGTGGTCTAGTTTTGTGTACGTCCTGTCACAACAACGTGGTCTAGTTTTGTGTACGTCCTGTCACAACAACGTGGTCTAGTTTTGTGTACGTCCTGTCACAACAACGTGGTCTAGTTTTGTGTACGTCCTGTCACAACAACGTGGTCTAGTTTTGTGTACGTCCTGTCACAACAACGTGGTCTAGTTTTGTGTGTACGTCCTGTCACAACAACGTGGTCTAGTTTTGTGTACATCCTGTCACAACAATGTGGTCTAGTTTTGTGTACGTCCTGTCACAACAACGTGGTCTAGTTTTGTGTACGTCCTGTCACAACAACGTGGTCTAGTTTTGTGTACGTCCTGTCACAAGAACAGATCTAGTTTTGTGTACGTTTTGAGCCACTAGACTTGTTGGCAAGTCAATGACCTCACAGTTCAAGTCAGTCCCTACGACTCTGAATTACAAGTGCTAATTATTATATAATTAATACGTGTAAAATTACATTCCCTCTGCATGCAATGTAAACCTGGTATTTGGGACAAAAAACATTCAAATTAAACAAGATGTTAGAATAAATATCGTTTATACTATATATAACATGATTTTACAATGGAAATGATCATACGACGTAACCTAACTGCCTTATTTTATTTCAATTGACACATTGTTTGGTATACATGTGAATCACATGATGCTTGATCACTGTGGACAGTTTTGGATATGTTTAATACCTTTGATTTTGTCGAGGTTTGAGCACCTGTTTCAGATATCGGCCTTGGCATTGTAGATACACTTGAATTCGATGCACAAAATTGTTTATTACTGACCACAAAAATGTAACCCACCTAACTTCTAATAACTTTCTCCCTATTAAAAATATCATCTTGCTTATTCAGGTGTGTACATGAACTCAAAAAGTGTGGAGTTCTTGTATTAAAGATATCCATCTGAACCATAGAGATCATGCATTATGAGAAACAAATGTTTATCAAACAAGTAAAAATAAGGAAGATATATTGAGTTGTATGAGGGGCATGGTGGCATTGAGGTTAGAACATTGGACTCTCAATAGAAAGAACCCTGGTTGAAATCTTCCTGCTGCCGTTTCGAAGCTTTAGCAATTTTGTTCTCTCCACGTTGCCACAGTTCACTCAGCTGTATAAATGAGTACCTGGCTGCAGAAAGAGGTGGATCTGTGAATGATCTTAGTCTTCGCGCAGTAATTGCAGCGAGGCTGAATGTTCCCAGAGACGTCGAGTTGGCGCTGGAATGAATAGGTCTGCCAGGGGGAGAAGTGTAAAGCACTTTGAACAGTACCAAGGACTGGATACTGTGTTATATAAGAACGTACCTTTTTTAACCTTTAGCATAGGTGTTTTGTGCGGTCGCCGTGTATTCTGACGGTTTATCCTCTCAGGCCCAAGAAGAGTTGGCCCAGGAAGCTGCAGATGATCTGACTGCATCCGTTGCCAAGAGTCAAGCCTACAAGAAGCTTTCGCAAACATTAAATGCCCTGTTGTCACGGCTGGAAAATTTATGTCTACTGTCTTGTATAGACAGTAGACATAAATTTAGTTAAAATGGGAGAGTAATTATTCCTAATAAATAGTTTGCTGAGGCAGACATCTGTCCAGAACATGTGCTCAAACCTCAGCTAAATCAAGGACATTGAAGATATCCATCTAGTACTTTCCATATTGATCACGCATCATGTGAAGCACATGCATACTAAAGGATGTGTCATTTGAAGTACAAATAAGGAAGTTACATCAAGTTGTACAGCTACCATTTTTGTGTGGTCACCGTATATTGACCCCTGCTTGTTTTTCCTGCAGTTTGTGTGCGCGGACGGTCAGGGAGACTATCTGGGGAGAGTGGAGGAGGCAGAGAGTTGTGTCTACGTGCTGACCGTCTACACCACCAAGATCTGTCGACACCCGTACCTCAAACCACCATCAGTCAACCGGCCCATCACCATCACATGTAGTCCACTACTGGATGCTGAACAGTACCAGGAATACCTGGACGATCAGAAAGGTATATGCGATTCTTCTACTGTATTCTGTTATATAATAATCCATCCTACAGCTGCAATCAGTCCTTCTTCACCTTTGACCTCTGTTTATCATAGTGTTGTTCCTATTAATTTATTTTATTGGTTCATGTTTCAAATTATATATATATATATATATATATATATATATATATATATATATATATATACTGTATATATATATATATATATGATCATTTCCAATTATATAAATAAATTTTATGCTGAGTTTCTATTTCATTCCTGTTCCATGGTTTATCTGGGCAATGGAAGAGATGACTTCTGTAATTGGTTATTCTGCGGCTTCCCCATAACGTTATGGCATCAAAAAAGTCAGGTGCTGTCGAGTATGCCATTAAAATTATTTCCCCCACAATGCCCACCCCCAAACCGGCCCAAGAGAAGACAGGTCTTGTCTTCATCCTCTTCGGTCTCAGATGTCACTGTTTAGTCTACCAGGCGGCACAATTGACAATGATTATTCCTCACTAGTCACACGGACTATCATTAAAAAAGATTACTAGTCCGTGGAACAATCTACTAGTTTCCAGGACAACTCTGGTTGTATATTTTATTGTCTATAGCAAAATGGATGTTTGATACTGGTTAGTTCAGTTACAATAAATACAATACAGTGCAATAAAGAAAGTTCTTTTGCGCTAAAATCCTCACGAAACCAAAGCTCAGCAGTGTGCCAGAACAACGGCAGTTTCTAACCTGTTAGCAATGCCAGTCGTAAAAGTTGGATTGGTCTTAAATGACAAAAGTATGCACCATTTTATTAAGTGCATATTATTTTATTTAAACAGTTTACACACTACATATTTGACCATCAGTGAACCAGATTCACGATGGGTTAAATGAATTGCATGTAGTAGCATGACTCATTTCATATTCCACCAACGAAGTTTCGCAGCATGCGATCGATGATGATGATGTGGTTCAGTTAAGTAAATTCCAACCAGGGGCATCACCATATGCAGATGCAGAGGATGACACAGCGGGGTTGACAAGTGAGGGAATGCATGAGAGTGATCCTACCCAGGACAAATTGTTCACGGACGTACTGGCAAAAGGAATCAGAGAAATGCTCGCTGAAAACACACAAGATGGAAATAAAGGTACAGTGATGCCATGTCTAATGATCTATATGATCTATATGATAGGGAATGTAGGGGAAAGTGGGGCACACTGAGGCACAAAAGTTTTAAATGAGCACATAGTTATGATGCTGAGAGATGTAAAACATCAGGCAGTATGTATATGTATTGTCAGGGACATTAGGTTTGTTAAATGGAACACAAGGAAAGTACAGCCTTCCAAATGAGTGAAATATTGTTTCACTAGTGGGATTCTTTGAGACGGTACATGGGGCACAGTGAGTCAATATGTGTGACAGGCAGGGTTGGAAAAAAAATCAAGATTTTTGTTCAATAAAATAATCTGAATTTTTTATCAAAAATCAGGAATTTTTATTTAAATCGGAGTTTGTTTCAATCTGATGTATATCTGAGTCTTAACAGAGGGTACATGATTTTAGATTGGTAGGACGTTATAAGGTTATGTACTGGTAATATAATTATAATATAGGTTGACTTAAAACAGCAACATAATTGTCACTTAAAACATTCCAAAAACAGACTACAGGCTTATACAGAGTAGATACGGTGGAGCTGATGTTGGGCTCAGTGAAGTGAGATAGTGTCCACAGCTGTTTGTAGTTATAAATATCATTAAATGGCATATTGTGGCTGGCAATGACGTATTCAAATAAAACTGATGGTGTCCTGTTTAATCAATAATATATATCTGGGCTTGTCACCAGAGTTGTTTGGTTTAATCTGTCTGAATGATTAAGGGCCTCATGTAGCTTTTTTAACAAATTTCAAGTTCACAAACCTCTCTGGCAAAATATCAAGTCACCCACTGAAATTGTCTCTCGCTAAGGAACAATCGCTGACTCATCAGCATCAGACTCATCAATTTCATTTTTATATTTTCCATGACTGGATGACTTCCTCTTAGATCTTTGTTTGTCTTCATGGCAGCTTTCATTTCCAATTAAGTTTTCTCTTGTGTATCAGTAGCAGTGATACTTCTCCTTTTTGGTCGAGGTATTATTGTGTTTTTCATATCTACAACTTTACTGTACCCTCTGAAGTCTTCGGGACTTATGGAATCTGTTTGGTGGATTCGTAGCTCCACCTTCTGTAAGGCACGGTGTGATCTGCTTGTTCCACAGTCTCCTTCATGAACTGGGGTAGCTCCACCTTCTGTAAGGCACGGTGTGATCTGCTTGTTCCACAGTCTCCTTCATGGACTGGGGTAGCTCCACCTTCTGTAAGGCACGGTGTGATCTGCTTGTTCCACAGCCTCCTTCATGGACTGGGGCCAACTGCCCCCATCTCCGTTTTCCGCTGACAGTTCTTTATATATATATATATATATATATATATATATATCCAGGACATAACCCCCTCAGGATAAACCCCCTTGGACAAAACCCCTCCAGACATAACCCCGTCAGGATAACAATATTTACAATATTTCAGGATACACAGCATTATGACGGAGATATCCATCAATGCCTTGGTACTTGGTGTTTAGTGATGCCTTGGCCTTGTATTATAATTATTGCTTAGTGATTCTGGTTTGTTGTGCCTCCAAGCTCAGGTTCTTGATGACTTAGACGCTATAGAAAATTATAATCATCTTTTACTTTTTTCATTAATATAATTGTGTGTCTACGACAGCATTACTTCTGACTTTACAGCTGGTCTACACAAAGACATTCTTAAGTCGGCTCGTGACATCAGTGATTCGATACAGAGGCAGCTGAAACAGCAGACGGCAGCGAAAAACAAAAATGATGATGACGATGGTGATATCACTGATGACGATAATGTAAAGGAAGATTTGCAGAAGTTACGGGAACGTGTCGATGCGATAGAAAAAAAACATGTAAAGGTGACAGTGAAATCACAGGTTGAACATAAAACGCAAACTTCGGAGAAGGGAAGTGGCACTGGGGAAGATGGGAAAAGGAAAGCTGGGATTGATGAAGATGAGGATGAAGACGAGGAGGACGGCGATGTCATGGAGGAATTTGATAAAGGTAGATGGTTGAAATGTTTTAGATAAATAGGACTGTGACAGTTTGGTAATTTTGCTTAAAGCTGTTTTGTTAACATTGTTGATTGGGTTGACCTCAACTAAGAAGTAACTTTATAGATCATATTTATGTTGTCTCATATCAGAAGTATCAGTCTAAGTTTGTCAATTTCTGGGATGGTATAAATATTGCCGTAATGAATTGTTTTTTCAATGCTGTAATTAAAGTTGTATGCAACAAACAATACAAGTCCAATGTAGCAGATAATTGAAATAGGCCAAATGATGACGTTTATTGCAAAATGGACTGGTCATCACGCAGCCAAAATGGGAATACCATTAACAGGAATGTGAGCCCTAAAATTCAAACCATACTGAACCCTTGATACAGCCTCATCAAAAAGATTCAGTCATATACTACCTTGATGTTACTGCTGTAGCGTTGTGGTCTTTCTAGGACTGCAGGACATTGCTGCATCAGCGCAGGACAAGGCTCAACTTGCCACTCACACAGACACCATACGTAAAGCACTTCAGTCCCAGTTCAATGACATCATTGAAGAGGTCAGTATGCACTCACATGGACACCACACTTAGAACACTCTAGTCTCAGTGCAGTGATATCATTGAAGAGATCAGTATGCACTCACATGGACACCACACTTAGAACACTCTAGTCTCAGTGCAGTGATATCATTGAAGAGCTATTACCTTGCAAATTTGAATTCCACTGAAATACAAGAGGATATCGTTAATACGGAGGAAGATCTATAAACAGTTTTGCATGTTTGCCATCCATGGCAAAGGCCCAGATTGCAAGTGGACAAGGAAGCCATTGGCTTATCGAGAATCCAACATTAAATGTTGTTGTTAATTGCGCTCAGACCTCAAATCAAGGACATTAAAGATATCCATCTGAACCATAGTGACCATGTAATATCGGAAAGAAATGTTTATCAAACACTTGTTTCTCATAATACATATTATTCTAAGTAAAAATAAATAAGATATATTGAGTTGTATGTGGGGCGTGGTAGTGGCATTGAGGTTAGAACATCGGACTCTCAGTCGAAAGAACCCGTGTTCGAATCCTCTTTCTACCGCTTCGAAGCTTTAGCAATTTTGTTCTATCCACGTTGCCACAGTTCACTCAGCTGTATAAATGAGTACCTGGCTATAGACAGTTCACTCAGCTGTATAAATGAGTACCTGGCTACAGACAGTTCACTCAGCTGTATAAATGAGTACCTGGCTACAGACAGAGGTGGATCTGTGAATGAATAGTCTCCGCGCAGTAATTGCAGCAAGGCTGAATGTTCCCAGAGAAGTCAAGTTGGCACTGGTATGAATAGGTCTGCCAGGGGGAGAAGTCTAAAAGCACTTTGAACAGTCCCAAAGACTGGATACTGTGTTATATAAGAACGTACCTTTTTTAACCTTTAGCATAGGGGTTTTGTGCGGTCACCGTGTATAGTAACATTCTGACGGTTTATCCTCTTAGGCCCAAGAAGAGTTGGCCCAAGAAGCTGCAGATGATGATCCAACTGCAACCGTTGACAAGAGTCAAGCCTACAAGAAGCTTTCGCAAACATTAAATGCCCTGTTGTCACGGCTGGAAAATTCTCAGAAAGGTCACTTGTTTGCTTTCATTATAATATTTATAGAAGAATATCAGACTGAAGGAACACATGAAAAAAAATTCATGAGGAACAAGTTTCAACTTTGACTTTAATTTGTTTGATAAATAGCCAACAGGGCCAGTAACTTAAAAAATTATCAGTCAATTATTATCAATTATCAAAATACTCGTGTTGTTTGTACCTTGTTCATGGCATATGTACTGTAATATTGGCAATTAAATATGTGTAGTTTAAAATTGCATCCGCAGTTTATTTAGCTCTTCGCAAATCAGGTATGTTTATGTCAGGATCATTGAAAGAATTGGCCTTGATCATTAGATCAGGTAACTTGTGAAAGTGTGAATCGCCTTATATAGATATATCTTATAGTATATTTATAGCGGTGTATATATATATATATATCACTACATAACACATTTGCAGAAATGAGCCGGCATGTTGTAATTGATAGGATGATACTAGAGTAGATACCTAGGTTCCATTTTTTTTTACAAAATTAGTCTGAACAAGGCAAAAAAAAATTTTTTAAGACATAATATATATATTTTTTAATATTGCATCAGTGAAGAGTACATCAATAAAGTGTGCATTCATGATTGATTCACAGCTACCTTCGAAATAGAACGATCTGATGTGATGTTAATGAAATATATGGCATTGTTGACGGAACCGGTGGGATGGGGAGGGGCAAGACCCCCAATGTTGGCCCCCCAGTAGGCTCGGGGAAACCAACTTCGCCCCCCCCACCCACTAATATTCAACTGATTCCAATGCTTATGCATTTAATTTGTTCATTTCAGACATTAGAGACATGGATGATGCTCTAGAGAAGATGGACGGTGACTCGAAGCAGCAACAGGCTGAAGAAGTAGAAACAGCAGAACCAGAGGAACACGGAGAGGCTGAGTCAGAAGAGAAACCAGCCACGGTTGACACACAAAAGGAGAGCGATCCCACAGCATCCGCAACAAGCAAAGAAAGAATGAAGGAAAGAATTGCCGATGCAGCAAACAAAAATAACATTAATGTGGTGAAAAAGAGAAAATCTAGCAAAGGTATGATAGAATTAAAAATACATGTGCGTTTGTTTGCTGCCCTATAATATTCAAGTGTAGGACCATCAAGGATATTCGTTAAAATATATTCTTGTAGATCAAATAAAATAATGGTTAACTTTGGGATCATCTCAATTCATTGATGTAAGACACTAATTGGTTTCATTGGGAGTGGGCAGCAGCTGTTTAATTTATTTTGTACATCAACCCTGTTCTTGAATGGCTTAAAAGGTTTTCGTGCATCCTCTGTAAAGCGATGCAAGACACAGCCTTATATTTGGCTGCCCATATTGGAGGAAAAGGCTGTGAAGTGCCTCCTCCCCTCACAAATACCCTGTAATCAGGGTGCTGAGACTGACAGAAAACGAAAAAATCCAGAGGATAGGAATCCACAAATGTTTTAAAATCACATTTCACATTAGAAAACTTGCATTCGGTTTACATGGTACATTAAGACCTGAGTAGCAGCGGTTCAAGTCCTGTTGTCATTTCAAAACTTGGGCAATTTCATTCATTCCACATTATCTCAGTTCACTCAGCTGCATAAATGAGTGCCTGGCTAGAGACAACTTCATATATATATTTGAAAAAATTATTTTTGAGCATGGCTGAAAACTTCCCAGAGAAGTTGAGTTGGCGTTGAAATAAACAGGTTTACCGGGAGTGAAGTATAAAGCAATCTGAACAAGGACTGGATACTATACTACAGTCTTATAATTGGCTGCGCATATTGCAGGAAAAGGCTGTGAAGTGTCTCCTCCCCTCACAAATACCTTGTAATCAGGGTGCTGAGAGATGCTGCAGACTGACAGGAAGTGGAAAAATCAAGAGGATAGGAATTCACAAATGTCTTAAAATCACATTTCACATTAGAAAACTTGTGTTTGATTTACATGATACATTAAAACCTGAGTAGCTCAGTGGTTCAATTCCTCCTGCTGCCATTTTCAAAACTTGGGCAATTTCATTCATTCCACATTACCTCAGATCACTCAGCTGTATAAATGAGTGCCTGGCTAGAGACAACTTGTATATATATACATATTTATATGAACAAATAATTTTGAGCATGGCTGAATACTTCCCGTAGAAGTTGAGTTGGTGTTGCAATAAACAGGTCTGCCATGGGGTGAAGTATAAAGCAATTTGAACAAAGACTGGATACTACACTATATAAAAACTAACCTTTACCCTTTATTTCCACACACACAGGTAAAGATGTACAGGTGAAGTTTGTGACACTGGGCTACTACAACGATGATGGCACTATCCAGGTTATCTCCGGAGACGACAAGAGCAGCATCAGCAAGGTGATGGTGGCTGTACTGGTACGTACATCTCTCTGTCATTCTTATACTTAGTTGTTGTTCCTGGCAACCAGAGGATGCTGCTGCTGCTGCTGGCTGTTTGATAATGTGTACGATTTACCCCCAGTTGCAATGCTGTGTTTAAACAGGATTGGTCCGGGCTGCATAATCCAGGCTAATTAGTGGGCTGAAGATTTGAACCTAGGTTTACATGATGTTCTAATCACTATCCCACATCAAATCTTGGCTTGGGACACGTGTCTTTAATCACTCTCAAGTAAACCACCCTACAGTGGAGATGGCTTACCTCCAACCTGTGACTTTATTTCATTTGGCTTATATCCTCCCCCTAAACTGTGACTCTAATATCTTATGTCTTCCCCCTAAACTGTGACTCTAATATCTTATGTCTTCCTCCTAAACTGTGACTCTAATATCCTACCTATAATCTGTGACTTAATTTTCTTTGACCTTGTGTCCGACATCACATGGTTAACGTGGTTAATAATTTGCAATAAGAACTTCATTTTGATTACTTACAAATATATATGCCAATAACGCAAACACAGATATAAAGCTTCTAGATGGAGATCACTGCTGCCCTTTTAAACACCCTCCTCAGTTGTTTTAGCCCACTGTGAACCCGGTTTGTTGATGTTTAGATCTGTAGTGTATGAATAGTTAAGTAATATGCGCAATTTATCTGGAGTGCAGATTTTTTTTTTAAATCATTAAAAGAATGCACTTTGATTGTTAGATTGGATGACTTGCATAGTATATATAATCGAACCACTTTTGCTCTTTGTTAAATTTTTTCTGGATCTGGTAAAGAATAATTTAATAGTTTATCAGATGATTTCACTAAGACAAAATATCAAATTTGAACAAATGAGCTAGCATATAGTAGTGGATGCTGGGTAGGTTTGATTTTGTTCTTGTGAAATGTGTCGAGCAGAATCACTGATTTGTTTTCAGGGTATTGGCAACGAAGCAGCCAAGGAAGCTGAGAAGCACGAACGGTTGATTGACAACTACAGTTTCATCTGGCAGAAGAAGACTAACCAGCAGAAACAGGGGGAAGAGGTCTTGGCCCCACAGCGGGATCACAACTGATGTGTATGGGGATGAAAGGAGTGTGTCAGGTGTTAGGAATGGGAAGGTTGGGACGTTTCTGTACCCCCCCATCATCAAGACCCTCTAGATGGCATATTCCTTTGTCATGATTCCAATTGGATCTCCCCATAGACATTGACCCAATTTGTTGGCATATTTCTCTTAATATGTACAATAAAAGAGTTCCTTTGAAATAATATTTTTTTACTTTAAATACATTCTGTTGACATCAATTGGCAGTGGTTGTAAATAACAACGGGGAATATGACAATCCTCATGCGGCCATTATGTTCAAAAATTGAGTCTGAACCTTGACTATCTGAAAGTTATGCCACCAAGTTATGATCTTGTCCGACAGACTTGCACGGAAATTAAAGATCAGAAGGGGATTTGTGTATAATATTGATGACCATGCATACAGTGAGTGTGGTTTCTAGTCTCTGTTCAACGAATTTTATTTCCCAGCAGCGGATACCCACAGAAAATAATTAATATATTAGCAAATAATTTTGTACGTTTAAATGCAATACAAAGGAATCACTGAAGATTTAATAGTCAGACGGATAGCCCTGGCCTGTTGCTGATGGATGATACGATGTTAGCAACAGTTTTCTTTAAATCCTCGATCTAAGTGATGCCATCTAATGGGGTAATTGGATCTATTTCTTCTTAGTCTGTCACCCTAAGGGATATTTTGCACAGCTGTATAGTGAGTTTAGCAACGATGCGTCTAAAAAAACAATGCCCTGTTGTAATAGTGAGTTTAGCAATGATGCGTCTAAAAAAACAGATGCGTCTAAAGTGATGCCATCTAGCTGGGTAATTGGATTGGAGTCCAGCCTTCTTCCTAAAGGATATTTCGCAGAGCTGCATAGTGAGTTTTGTAAAGATGCCACTGAACAAACAGTTCTGTATATGCTGGTTGGTGTTAATAACATGCGCTACGTACACGACCGTGATGAGCTTACAGTAGTTTATGGCCCTATAGACTAATGCCTCTGCTGTCTGGGCTAATGTGGATGAAAACGTGGTTTAAGTATGCTACATCCTGGCTGTGTCTGCGAAGACCGAAATCATGATGTTTGTTTTCCAAAATGGTAGAACGTACTTTGTCCTCGGTGGACAGGGTTGACCATCGGTATTGCTCTATGGAAATGGCCAATAGTCCACGTGTAGCTTTATAAAACATGCAGACTTTCCACAGTAGGTCTTTGAACGTAATCAACGTCGTGGCCGAGTCTCGATGTTTCTGTTCGCGTCACAGGACATCTGAAAACTTGTCAACATTCCAACACAAGGAATTAAAACTTGAAGACTCCACTGTACTATCTGTGTCCAAACTTCAGGTACATATTTGTGTGTGTGATAGAGGAAGAGGTTTGAATAAATGGTACCTGCAATAGTCCAGTTATATGGGCCAGGTGTTTAGGACTTGGACAGTTATTCCTGTGTAGTTACCTCCTGGATAATTAGAAATTCAATTACCACATGGATAGTTACCCCATGGACATTTAACTCTAGATGGTTACCTTTGGAGGGTAGCCACCTAAATAGTTACGCATATACATTTAACCCCTTGACAGTTACCCCCTGCACATTTATCCCTGGATAGTTATTCCAGGACAGTTACTCCTGGAGCTGTTATTACTTGGCCACTTATCCTCTGGATAGTGACCCCAACAGTTACCCTCCGAACAGTGAACCCCTGGACAGTTATTTCACACAGTGATTTAACAGTGAACCCCTGGACAGTTATTTCACACAGTGATTTAACAGTGAACCCCTGGACAGTTATTTCACACAGTGATTTAACAGTGAACCCCTGGACAGTTATTTCACACGGATTTAACAGTGAACCCCTGGACAGTTATTTCACACAGGAATTTAACAGTGAACCCCTGGACAGTTATTTCACACAGGGATTTAAAACTGGCATGTTATGAATGTTTTCGATCACTGTATCTCGGCAGTTAGACATGCATAGACCCAGGGCAGATTAACTTGTAAATGATAGTATCTCAATAGAGATAAGTAATCTTTCTGTATTGATTATGTTGTCAGTGTGCATTGTTGACAAAACGTTACTGGAATCTGTGATAATCTACTCTATTCTATCTTGTGTGTTTTGCTAACTGATGATTAATATTGATCCAGGGCTATATATAAAATTCATTGTAAGTCATTTCTTGTACGAATTAAGAATCAAAGCTTGATAACATGGGGTCAAATTAAGAGCAGAGACTTGGTTATTGTATAAAGGTGTATCAAAAGCATATCTTAATTTACCTGGCTAGTTTGAAGTAAATGGTGGCGTCAAGTCGAAGGAACCTACATTTTTAATGTGGATGTTATGAATTTTTTTTAGTTCAAGTTTATGTTTGTGCATGACGTTTGAGTGGAAACATGATACAGGTTGTGATTGTATTCTCTGCAGTTTGTTAGCAGAGAATCTATAGTTACATGATTTGAATGTATTATGCGTTGTCTTTTGAATGTGTTATGCGTTGTCTTTTTTTGGAGTGGTATTATTTATTTTATGGTATTTGCAACATAATATGACACCATTCATTGCATACCTTTTAGAGTGGGTACGTTGGGATTATTATTATGATGGATATATCATAAGGATTGTTTAAGTTTTGAAATAAGCACGTTAAGAGGAATAAGGTTATGTTTAACACTAACGTATCATTTCAGTACTTGCGCTTACTTGCATTGCTACAAGTTTCAGCGTAACTCGAGCCACTGCCATGTATATATTATATGTTTGACAAAAAATCAAATAGAATTGTGTGTGTGTTTGTAATAAATGTGGTATTTGTATTATTTTGTTGTGTTCCGAGAGTAGCTAAAGGCAGCGACATTCAGACTTATTGTCTCGTCACATTCTCTCTTTAAAATGTCGGGAATACAGTATCGATCATCGTACTCATGCACGCTCCCGACAAGTCATTCCAATTAGTCTTATTAGCAGTAGCTGTCGGCACGTCTCTTCTGTTGGTGCCCAGATCATCACGTAGCATCTTCTCCCATCCGCAGACAGTGTCGCATCCACCGAAGCCGCCTTTCTCACAGCAGCACCTCCACGCGACTGGGTATATCCTCCAGCCATCAGGGGAGGCTGGCTCCATCCTGGTGATTCGTCGCAGGCAGCAGCAGCGGACGCCATCAGTGGCGTGTGTAGGATTTCGCAGGGGGGCTAGTTTACCGTGTACCGGCGCAACAGGTTACATATGAAAACACAAAACATTAAGCCAAGGGGAATGGCCCAATGTACCACATAAATACGTCACAGGAAGCCATCAACCGCAGGATGTTTATATCATATAAAACATGACTACCTTAATACAAAGATATTTTTTTCGTTATTTACTTTAGACGTGTTGATGCTCAATGTTATTCAATCGAGATTATTTCCAGAAAAGCGTGCATATTTTACGTGGGTCATTCCTTAAATGCGGTACACTTTCAACTGTTGTGATGGTGCATGTTTGCGTGACCATTGTGCTTACTGTGTGAATGCTGGTCAGTATAAATAGTCATATAACTGCGGCCATGTAAATGCTAGCAACGTGAATAAGTTTAAAAACAAAGTTACAAATAGATCGGGGGTTCTTAACCGGTGGTGCTTCAGGGAGTCCGTGAACTGGGGAAAAAAATATTATTTCATCGAGTTCCTTCCTGTTTATGTGCATTTTACTGATGGGGGGAGTCCATAGCTTTCTTTAGATTCTCAAAGTGGTCCGTGACCAAAAATAGGTTAAGAAACACTGACATAGATGGAGAATTTTTTACTCTCGATAAGCCAATGGCTTCCTTGTCCACTTGTCATAGATCTGGGTATTTCCTTGGAATTGCAATCTTTTCCTTGCAATCTTGTAAATTTTGTGTAAGCACCAAAGATGTGTTTTTGTCCATGCTGTTACGGATTGATCATGTTCAGCATGCAGCCCAGGCCAGTCTTCAGGGTTTTGAAAAGGACATTCGAACGTACATGATCAGACATGGATTTCTGGGATGATTATGAAAAAATTACAGTTAAACAAAATTATCTCAAAAAGAGGACGGGCATGTGTTGGGAAAAGGGGACACCCTTTTTCAGAGTTTGAACCCGCCCATGATTTCACGCACGCTTAATACAACTTGGCAGCTCTGTGAGTGTGACAGCGGTGTAATTGAGCTTAATTAGCCTTAGGGAGATTTGAAATACAAATGTACGCTTGTAAATTATATAACGTACAACACTTCTAGCACCAATGGAATGAAATGTGTTGAAACTCTAGTGTCAGTAGTGATACACGTAGTATCAGTGACAGTGATAAGTATCAGTGACATTGCCACTAACACACTAGTAGTACTACTAGTATTATCAGTGTCAAATGTGGCACAAACCAGACGTACAACGGTAACATCGACGACATTTTTTTAGCCCGCAGTTTCCAAGGCGCTTCTTCTACTTAAAATTGCTGATGCATATTAAATATGTATCTGCCATGCATATATTGAGCGACTTTTGTCGGTTCTTGCAATCATTAGTTGCGTTGCAATCGTTGCGCGTTTACATCTACTGTTGACCAAATAGCACCATCTGGCGAATGGCTTTGCTTTTTTAAATTATCCAACAGAGGGCGGGATTATTTATTTATAACCAATGAAAAATTATTATCTAGTTACTGCATCTCGGCCTAATTAAATTTCTTCAATGGCAGCCTCGGCTACCCATGGTCCTAATGTTTGATTAGCCAATAATGGCCATCGTTACAAAATGTTGTCACGCTACAAAAACATCAGGTAAATGCAACAGCGCGCCAAAACTGTAATCACCCACCTACGCAAAAAACTGTGTCTGCAAGCTTGAGACGAAATTAGCGAATGTTATAGTAAATTAATCGTAATCAGGTTCTTGATTACCCAAGAATGTAACACAGATGCTCAACTGAACATTGGCTCCAACGTGACGGACTTTCATCAAGTGGAACTCGAACAAGTGAAAGAAAGGTGGGTGTATCCCAGCTAACTCACTGCACTATCCTTACCATATAGACTCTATGACATGTTGTGTAGCTATAGCTTGCATTGCCGTAGTTATAGGGGACCAAAGGGTCAATTGTCACTGCCGTTGTCTCAAAAACATGAAGAAACCTTTACGCAAGGAACGACATCATGAATCACTAACAGTTATTTCATCGATTGAGTGCAAACAAATTGTTAAGCAAAGTTGTTTTTTTCTTTTAGTTAAATACTTGTAATTATTGTCAATATTGACAACGAAAATACGACACTGCCACTGACACAACACATGTATGCCAAGACGAATACTCGTCGGAGGTGTCTGTATATATATATATATATATATATATATATATATATATATATATATATATATATATATATATATATATATATATATATGACATGTATTGACAAACTGCCCGCACGCCCACCCCTACGTCACAAGGGTAAACGTCTAGTCGTTCTCGAAATGAAAATATATTTGTATACAGCTATTCCTATATCTAGCATGCCTGCGTCTTGTGTCATCACAATAAAACATCCCTAATAAATTGGACTAACATTGCTATTATCAACTACCGTGTAGCCTCATCTCGTTTCCGTAGATATATGTAATAATTAAAACACATGCATGTGTGAGTAAAATAGCATCCCATTTATTTAACACAGATTTAATAATGAGTATGGGATGCCGAAGCCCCCCCAGCTAGAAGTTAAAATGACCTTCCGTCGGTTACAGCGAGTTGCCCTCTAGGGACGTACATAAAATCATGCATATAATCCATATGTTACAACACATGACAACGTGGACTAACCATATGTACATTGATGTTAAAACAGAAAGGCGGGGATACTTCAATCCCCCATACAATGAACAATGCTATACAGGAAGAATGTAGATACATTAAACATACTCCAAATGATGTATACACACCTTTAAGCCACTAACACATCATGCAAAGGCAAGACCATTTTGTCACACAAAGAAGTACTCAGGTAATGTGCATGTACATGAGTAGACGCACTAAAAAGCCATGTACACAGCTGACAATTCAGTGAAGAAGGAAAGCATTTAAAGCAAAACCTCATGTCGTGTACCGATCAGGACAACCCTCAGTAAACCAGAGGAATGACCGGAATCGCCCACTTTTAGAACACATTCTAAGTAAACCACTGGAGTGATAATCTTGATTTTAGCTGCACGTGGTTTGTTTTTATTATCTCTTATGTGCATAGCCCCAAAATCATAATCATGACTTTTGTTTCGCCTTAAACTCAGTGTTTGTTTTTTGTTGCATATGACAGTCCTATACATTTATTTAATGTATGCTGTATATTCGTCTTTGTGTACTTCCAGATGTAATTCCCACTGGATGTTATCTGCGATGAGTAGTCAACATTTCTTGTTTGGTCCTGCTCTGAATTTTATTTTGACTCACATTCGGATGGCGTCAAGGAAACCAAGAGGAGCACGGCCGGTGGACCTCAGTTGATGAAACCAAGAGGAGCACGGCCGGTGGACCTCAGTTGATGAAACCAAGAGGAGCACGGCTGGTGGACCTCAGTTGATGAAACCAAGAGGAGCACGGCCGGTGGACCTCAGTTGATGAACTCAAGAGGAGCACGGCCGGTGGACCTCAGTTGATGAACTCAAGAGGAGCACGGATGGTGGACCTCAGTTGATGAAACCAAGAGGAGCACGGCCGGTGGACCTCAGTTGATGAAACCAAGAGGAGCACGGCCGGTGGACCTCAGTTGATGAAACCAAGAGGAGCACGGCCGGTGGACCTCAGTTGATGAAACCAAGAGGAGCACGGCTGGTGGACCTCAGTTGATGAAACCAAGAGGAGCACGGCCGGTGGACCTCAGTTGATGAACTCAAGAGGAGCACGGCCGGTGGACCTCAGTTGATGAACTCAAGAGGAGCACGGATGGTGGACCTCAGTTGATGAAACCAAGAGGAGCACGGCCGGTGGACCTCAGTTGATGAAACCAAGAGGAGCACGGCCGGTGGACCTCAGTTGATGAAACCAAGAGGAGCACGGCCGGTGGACCTCAGTTGATGAAACCAAGAGGAGCACGGCCGGTGTACTGCAGTTGACGAAGAAGATAAACGACGGTTCTTTTCAGAGGCAACCAACACTTCAAAAAGAAAAAGAGATTGCTGCTACCCAGTATATGGTGCTTATTCATTTGTAAAACACTAACATGATATAAGAGAATCAGTATTAGTTCTTTAGTTGAACGCCAGACTTGGGGGAGGGGGTCAGTTACATTAAATATGAATTCCAGTTACACATCGATTACAAATTCAACCAATTCCAATTATCAATTCTATATCGAAATAACAGTATCTGAACAGAGCAATATACATACTCAAAGCCAAAAACATCTATTTTACAGCAGCTTTATTTAATTTCCGCATAACATTTATTATTAAGGCACACAATGGCAAACAAGTGTGATATGTACAACATTACATGTCAGTGATTGTTGTTCTCCGTCGATTGTTTTTCCTTCTTCTTTGTCACTGGTCCCGTTTCACTGCCATCTCCACCGCCCGTCTCCACTTCCCCCATCCCTCGCTCGCATTCTCCACTTCCCCCATCCCTCGCTCTCATTCCCACTTCCCCCATCCCTCGCTCTCATTCCCCACTTCCCCCATCCCTCGCTCTCATTCTCCACTTCCCCCATCCCTCGCTCTCATTCTCTACTTCCCCCATCCCTCGCTCTCATTCCCACTTCCCCCATCAACCGCTCTCATTCTCCACTTCCCCCATCCCTCGCTCTCATTCCCCACTTCCCCATCCCTCGCTCTCATTCCCACTTCCCCCATCAATCGCTCTCATTCTCCACTCCCCCATCCCTCGCTCTCATTCTCCACTTCCCCCATCCCTCGCTCTCATTCCCCACTTCCCCCATCCCTCGCTCTCATTCCCACTTCCCCCATCAATGGCTCTCATTCTCCACTTCCCCATCCCTCGCTCTCATTCCCCACTTCCCCCATCCCTCGCTCTCATTCCCACTTCCCCCATCAATCGCTCTCATTCTCCACTTCCCCCATCCCTCGCTCTCATTCCCCACTTCCCCCATCCCTCGCTCTCATTCCCACTTCCCCCATCAATCGCTCTCATTCTCCACTTCCCCCATCCCTCGCTCTCATTCCCCACTTCCCCCATCCCTCGCTCTCATTCCCACTTCCCCCATCAATCGCTCTCATTCTCCACTTCCCCCATCCCTCGCTCTCATTCCCACTTCCCCATCCCTCGCTCTCATTCGCCCCTCCCACTCCCGCCAATTCTCTGTTCATGTGTATTTGTGCAAAAAAATTTGAATTACAAAGTTACATGATGTAATTGAAAAGTAATACCAATTACAGTTTCACCATTTTGAATTAATTTTAAAGACAAAGTTCCGGAATTGGCGTTTTTGTTACAAAATTATTGACCCCAAATCTGACCAAGACCAATTTGAAATGCTAAGCATTACATAGAACGATTCACAATGTCATGCACAACATATCCCGACACATTGCACTGTTACCTTTGCCTTTTTCGCCATCCCATATTTACACAGTACATTTTGGCTGTTGTTGTTATCCCTAATGATGAATGCCCTGTTATCCCTAATGTTGAATGCCCTGTTATCCCTAATGGTGAATGCCCTATTATCCCTAATGATGAATGCCCTGTTATCCCTAATGGTGAATGCCCTGTTATTCCTAATGATGAATGCCCTGTTATCCCTAATGGTGAATGCCCTGTTATCCCTAATGGTGAATGCCCTATTATCCTTAATGGTGAATGCCCTGTTATCCCTAGTGGTGAACGCCCTGTTATCCCTAATGGTGAATGCCCTGTTATCCCTAATGGTGAACGCCCTGTTATCCCTAATGGTGAGTGCCCTGTTATCCCTAATGGTGAATGCCCTATTATCCTTAATGGTGAATGCCCTGTTATCCCTAGTGGTGAACGCCCTGTTATCCCTAATGGTGAATGCCCTGTTATCCCTAATGGTGAACGCCCTGTTATCCCTAATGGTGAGTGCCCTGTTATCCCTAATGATGAATACCCTGTTATCCCTAATGTTGAATGCCCTGTTATTCCTAATGATGAATGCCCTGTTATCCCTAATGGTGAATGCCCTGTTATCCCTAATGGTGAATGCCCTATTATCCTTAATGGTGAATGCCCTGTTATCCCTAGTGGTGAACGCCCTGTTATCCCTAATGGTGAATGCCCTGTTATCCCTAATGGTGAACGCCCTGTTATCCCTAATGGTGAGTGCCCTGTTATCCCTAATGGTGAATACCCTGTTATCCCTAATGGTGAATACCCTGTTATCCCTAATGGTGAATGCCCTGTTATCCCAAATGGTGAATGTCATGTTATCCCTAATGGTGAATGCCATGTTATCCCTAATGGTGAATGCCCTGTTATCCCTAATGGTGAATGCCCTGTTATACCTAATGGTGAATTCCCTGTTATCCCTAATGGTGAATGCCCTGTTATCCCTAACGGTGAATGCCCTGTTATCCCTAACGGTGAATACCATGTTATCCCTAACGCTGAATGCCCTGTTATTACTAACGGTGAATGCCGTTATCCCTAATGGTGAATGCCCTGTTATCCCTAATGGTGAATGCCATGTTATCCCTAATGGTGAATGTCCTATCAGGCATTGTCAGATCAACTTCATCACGCTGTTCTACCAATCCACACTGCTTGACAATTTCCACATCAGATACTAATTAAGCCCTCAAACATCGGGCTCAAATGTTATTTATTTGATGCAATCCCAATTAAAGTCTTGTATATGCAATGAATCTAATGCGAGGATAAGAGTTTGTCCTGCTTTCCAAAGTCAATGTTGTTGCACCAATGCTTCAGTACAACCTATGGTAGTCCTCATGTTATTGCATTGCCCGATACACTTGACAGGAACATGTAGCCTAGAAAACTGAATGTACACTAACTGAACAATTGTGAAAACTGTACCAACAAACTGCCTATATCTGTGCGCCAGGTCTGAGTGAAGAAGTGTCAGTACTAACAAAACTAGGGACAGGAACAGCTCATTTTTAAACGACAATTTTATAATGTGGTAATATTTCCTTGTCCGCGCTATAAAGAAATAGTGGCGAAGGTTTCATATATTATTCATCACATTGGGACAATTCATTCAAATGTACAGATTATAAGGTGGTCCTACCCGCACAAATGCTCACCATACCCCAGTTAGGAATTTCATACTCGGTGGCATCTCAATAACAGTATTTGTGTGTGTCTATGGAATGAGTCGTAAGTCACGCACAGATAATAATTACATTCTGCTGAAGTTTGCTACTCAAGATATTCAGAAGCAGGAAAACGTCTGGCGAAACAGGCCAGCAGCGTTCACATTAACAATTCAGCAATGTCCAGTCACGACAAAGCTCTATTCCTGGCGATTACTTTCTGGGCCAGCGGTAGATGCAGTAAAGTCATTGACTACTAACTACACAGTACACACATACAAGTGAGGCGCACTAGTTCGGCGGCTAGATACTCGAGAGGACCAGGGTTAGATACTCGAGAGGACCGGGGTTAAATACTCGAGAGGAGAGGGGTTAGATACTCGAGAGGACAGAGGTTAGATACTCGAGAGGACAGGGTTAGATACTCGAGATAACCGCGGCTAGATTCTCGAGTGGACCGGGGTTAGATTCTCGAGAGGACAGAGGTTAGATACTCGAGAGGACAGGGTTAGATACTCGAGATAACCGCGGCTAGATTCTCGAGTGGACCGGGGTTAGATTCTCGAGAGGACATGGGCTAGATGTTCGAGAGGACCGGGGTTAGATTCTCGAGTGGACCGGGGTTAAATACTCGAGAAGACCGGGGTTAGATACTCGAGAAGACCGGGGTTAGATACTCGAGAGGACCGGGGTTAGATTCTCGAGTGGACCGGGGTTAGATACTCTAGAAGACCGGGGTTAGATACTCGAGAAGACCGGGGTTAGATACTCGAGAGGACCGGGGTTAGATTCTCGAGTGGACCGGGGTTAGATACTCGAGAAGACCGGGGTTAGATACTCGAAAGGACCGGGGTTAGATACTCCAAAAAACAGGGGTTAGATACTCAAGAGGATCTGGGTTACATACTCGAGATGACTGGAATTCGAGTACATTTCTGCCAATTTCGTTCACCCCTCTTTACTTGTTAAGAGATAATGAAAGCCCGTGGTCCTTTATGGTATCTATGCCAGGAGAAGTAAAACTAATCCATATAAAGCCCGTGGTCCTTTATGGTATCTATGCCAGGAGAAGTAAAACTAATCCACATAAAGCCCGTGGTCCTTTATGGTATCTATGCCAGGAGAAGTAAAACTAATCCACATAAAGTGTGTGGTCCTTTATGGTATCTATGCCAGGAGAAGTAAAACTAATCCATATAAAGCCCGTGGTCCTTTATGGTATCTATGCCAGGAGAAGTAAAACTAATCCACATAAAGCCCGTGGTCCTTTATGGTATCTATGCCAGGAGAAGTAAAACTAATCCACATAAAGTCTGTGGTCCTTTATGGTATCTATGCCAGGAGAAGTAAAACTAATCCACATAAAGTCTGTGGTCCTTTATGCTATCTATGCCAGGAGAAGTAAAACTAATCCATATAAAGCCCGTGGTCCTTTATGGTATCTATGCCAGGAGAAGTAAAACTAATCCACATAAAGCCTGTGGTCCTTTATGGTATCTATGCCAGGAGAAGTAAAACTAATCCACATAAAGTCTGTGGTCCTTTATGGTATCTATGCCAGGAGAAGTAAAACTAATCCACTTAAAGCCTGTGGTCCTTTATGGTATCTATGCCAGGAGAAGTAAAGCTAATCCACATAACGTCTGTGGTCCTTTATGGTATCTATGCCAGGAGAAGTAAAACTAATCCACATAAAGCCTGTGGTCCTTTATGGTATCTATGCCAGGAGAAGTAAAGCTAATCCACATAAAGCCTGTGGTCCTTTATGGTATATACGCCAGGAGAAGTAAAACTAATCCACATAAAGCCTGTGGTCCTTTATGGTATCTATGCCAGGAGAAGTAAAACTAATCCACATAAAGCCCGTGGTCCTTTATGGTATCTATGCCAGGAGAAGTAAAACTAATCCACATAAAGCCCGTGGTCCTTTATGGTATCTATGCCAGGAGAAGTAAAACTAATCCACATAAAGCCTGTGGTCCTTTATGGTATCTATGCCAGGAGAAGTAAAACTAATCCACATAAAGCCTGTGGTCCTTTATGGTATCTATGCCAGGAGAAGTAAAACTAATCCACATAAAGTCTGTGGTCCTTTATGGTATCTATGCCAGGAGAAGTAAAACTAATCCACTTAAAGTCTGTGGTCCTTTATGGTATCTATGCCAGGAGAAGTAAAACTAATCCACTTAAAGCCTGTGGTCCTTTATGGTATCTATGCCAGGAGAAGTAAAACTAATCCACATAAAGCCTGTGGTCCTTTATGGTATCTATGCCAGGAGAAGTAAAGCTAATCCACATAAAGCCTGTGGTCCTTTATGGTATATATGCCAGGAGAAGTAAAACTAATCCACATAAAGCCTGTGGTCCTTTATGGTATCTATGCCAGGAGAAGTAAAACTAATCCACTTAAAGTCTGTGGTCCTTTATGGTATTTATGCCAGGAGAAGTAAAACTAATCCACATAAAGCCTGTGGTCCTTTATGGTATCTATGCCAGGAGAAGTAAAGCTAATCCACATAAAGCCTGTGGTCCTTTATGGTATATATGCCAGGAGAAGTAAAACTAATCCACATAAAGCCTGTGGTCCTTTATGGTATCTATGCCAGGAGAAGTAAAACTAATCCACTTAAAGCCTGTGGTTCTTTATGGTATTTATGCCAGGAGAAGTAAAACTAATCCACATAAAGTCTGTGGTCCTTTATGGTATCTATGCCAGGAGAAGTAAAACTAATCCACATAAAGCCTGTGGTCCTTTATGGTATCTATGCCAGGAGAAGTAAAACTAATCCACATAAAGCCTGTGGTCCTTTATGGTATCTATGCCAGGAGAAGTAAAACTAATCCACATAAAGTCTGTGGTCCTTTATGGTATCTATGCCAGGAGAAGTAAAACTAATCCACATAAAGCCTGTGGTCCTTTATGGTATATATGCCAGGAGAAGTAAAACTAATCCACATAAAGTCTGTGGTCCTTTATGGTATCTATGCCAGGAGAAGTAAAACTGATCCACATAAAGCCTGTGGTCCTTTATGGTATATATGCCAGGAGAAGTAAAACTAATCCACATAAAGCCTGTGGTCCTTTATGGTATCTATGCCAGGAGAAGTAAAACTAATCCACATAAAGCCTGTGATCCTTTATGGTATCTATGCCAGGAGAAGTAAAACTAATCCACATAAAGTCTGTGGTCCTTTATGGTATCTATGCCAGGAGAAGTAAAACTAATCCACATAAAGCCTGTGGTCCTTTATGGTATCTATGCCAGGAGAAGTAAAACTAATCCACATAAAGCCTGTGGTCCTTGATGGTATTTATGCCAGGAGAAGTAAAACTAATCCACATAAAGCCTGTGGTCCTTTATGGTATTTATGCCAGGAGAAGTAAAACTAATCCACATAAACGGGAAACATAAAACCTGCAGTGTACTTACATAAGCAGTGGTCTTCTTCTAGTAGCCCCCAATAAACTTTGATAATGGATTAAGGGCCACGAGCGCCTTGCCTGCTCGCACACCGGCGGTATACAGCACCACACATTAGTATTATTACTACATGTACAATGTCCACACCGTTTGCGTGAGTGGCGTTATTTTTATGGCCTTTCCCAGCAATGTATCACATTACATAACAATTGTTTCTGCCAATCGCGAATCAAGTTTGTTGTTCTGTAATGCGTAAATAATTAAGTAATATACGCAGTCGATTTACTAAAAAAGTGCATAATTTGTTTAAAATCCTCAAAATAATTGACTTTGATTGTTACATCGAGTAACTTGCATTAGTGTGAGTAGCATTACGTCATAGTGTAGAGAACCGAACCACTTTTTGCTTTTTTGCCGAATTTTGTCCAGATCTGGTCAACAGTAATTGAATAGTTTTTCCAATAATTTCACCAATACAAAGTACCAAATGTGTATTCAGGGTATTGGCAGCTGAGGAGGCTGAGGAGGCTGAGGAGGCTGAGGAGGCTGAGGAGGCTGAGGAGACTGAGAAGGCTGAGGAGGCTGAGAAACACGAACGGTTGAGTGACAACTACAATTCCGTCTGGCGAAAGAAAACTAACCGGCAGAAAAAGAGGAAAGAGGTGTGTGTGTGGGGGGGGGACGAAGGGGGGTGTTGGTGATCTCTCGATAGACACTGATCCAATTTGTTGGCATATTTCTCATAAACTGTACAATAAAAAATTTTCAATTCGAATAATATTGTTTTTGCTATAAATAAAAATTAATCAGTCAGCAGTGGTTGTAAATAAAACTGGGGAACAGGACGATTCCTATGCGGCCATTATGTTCAAAACTGGAGTCTGAACATTTAATTGACAACCTGAAAGTTATACCACCACTGATCTTGTCCGACAGACTCGCACGGAAATTAAAGTATAGAAGGGGATTTTTGTATAATATTGATGATCATGCATACAGTGAGTGTGGTTTCTTGTCTGATCTCGGTTCAGTTTTTATTTCTGCCGCATTACTCAGCCCAGCAGCAGATACCCACAGAAAATAGTTACTATATTGGCAAATAATTTTGCACATTAAAATGTAGTGCAGAGGAATCACTGAAGATTTAGCAGTGTCATTCATATAGCCCTGATCTGTTGTTGGTGGATGATCTGTTGTTGGTGGGTGATCTGATGTTGGTGGGTGATCTGATGTTGGTGGGTGATCTGTTGTTGGTGGGTGATCTGTTGTTGGTGGATGATCTGTTGTTGGTGGATGATCTGTTGTTGGTGGATGATCTGTTGTTGGTGGATGATCTGTTGTTGGTGGGTGATCTGTTGTTGGTGGATGATCTGTTGTTGGTGGGTGATCTGTTGTTGGTGGGTGATCTGATGTTGGTGGGTGATCTGTTGTTGGTGGGTGATCTGTTGTTGGTGGATGATCTGTTGTTGGTGGATGATCTGTTGTTGGTGGATGATCTGTTGTTGGTGGGTGATCTGTTGTTGGTGGGTGATCTGTTGTTGGTGGATGATCTGTTGTTGGTGGATGATCTGTTGTTGGTGGATGATCTGTTGTTGGTGGGTGATCTGTTGTTGGTGGGTTTTCTGTTGTTGGTGGATGATCTGTTGTTGGTGGATGATCTGTTGTTGGTGGGTGATCTGTTGTTGGTGGATGATCTGTTGTTGGTGGGTGATCTGTTGCTGGTGGATGATCTGTTGTTGGTGGATGATCTGATGTTGATGGATGATCTGGTGTTGATGGATGATCTGTTGTTGGTGGATGATCTGTTGTTGGCAACAGTTTTCCTTCCACCCTGTCTGGATGTCTTACTATAAAGTGACGCCATCTAGCGGGATAATTGGACCTATTTGAGAGTCGAGCCGTCTTCCTCATATTGTGCATCACCCTACTAAGGGATATTTCGCACAGCTGCGTAGTGGGTTTACCAACGATGCCTCTGAACAAGCAGTGCTGTGTGTGCAAACATGTGCTGGTTGGTGTAGTTAATAACGCTTACATCAGTTTATGGCCCTATAGACTAATGCCTGTCTGGGCTAATGTGGATGAAGTGGTTGAAGTATTCCACATCCTGGCTGTGTCTGCGAAGAAAGAAAATGTTGACTTTTACAGAATTGTAGAACGTACTTTGCTTCGTAGATATTGCTCTATGGGGGTGGCCAATAGTCCACGTGTAGCTTTATAAAGCATGCAGACTTTCGCCTGTGTCCCTATTTTTCAAAATGCCACAACGTGTCTTTGAACTCGATCAACGTTGTGGCGAAGAATGAAATCATGATGTTGATTTTCCAAAATGGTAGAACGTACTTTGCCCTCGGTGGACAGGGTTGACCATCGGTATTGCTCTATGGAAATGGACAATAGTCCACGTGTAGCTTTATCAAACATGCAGACTTTCCACAGTAGGTCTTTGAACGTAATCAACGTTGTGGCCGAGTCTCGATGTTTCTGTTCGCGTCACAGGACATCTGAAAGCTTATCAACATTCCAACACAAGCAGGTACAACTTGAATACTTCACTATGCTATTTATGTGTGGAATTCTTGTGTGTATGTGTTTGTGTGTGATAGAGTAAGAGGTTTGAATACATAGTACATGTAGTTAATATTCCAGCTGCATGGACCATGTGTTTGTATGTGATAGTAGTGATGTAGTTAATATTCCAGCTGCATGGACCATGTGTTTGTATGTGATAGTAGTGATGTAGTTAATATTCCAGCTGCGTGGACCATGTGTTTGTATGTGATAGTAGTGATGTAGTTAATATTCCAGCTGCGTGGACCATGTGTTTGTATGTGATAGTAGTGATGTAGTTAATATTCCAGCTGCATGGACCATGTGTTTGTATATGATAGTAGTGATGTAGTTAATATTCCAGCTGCGTGGACCATGTGTTTGTATGTGATAGTAGTGATGTAGTTAATATTCCAGCTGCATGGACCATGTGGTTGGTACTTGTACAGATACACCGGGTCAATTACCCCCTGGATAATTACCAGACTTGTTGATTCGAGTCACAAAGGTTTCCTCCAGTCGGACTCAAGTCGCACATTTTGACTTGACTTGAAATTCAGGTAGATGACTCGATACTTGACTTGGAGTTGCAGGGCATTGACTTGAGACTTGACTTGACTTGCATGTTATTGACTTGTGACTTGACTTGACTTACCAGTTTGTGACTGGTAGGCACTCCGGTCTACTGTCTGACAGTGATTACAGAGTGAGTGTTGCCCATCAGAAACGTGTTTAGCTGTATGATGTACGTGACATTTACTTAGTCACGTATAATGGCAAGAGACAAAATTATATTTGAGATGTCATAAAATAGTCATAATATGATCATAATGATCATTAAAACTTTATTTTAACTTAAACAATGTTTACTATCAGTATCGTTAATGAATTTACCTGTTTATCTTTAACATTTCGCTGCACATGAAGTGCAATCTTTATGTGTTTTTGTGCGACTTGACTTGTGTCTTGAACAGTGAACGCTAGTTACTTTACATGAAAATCAGTGACTTGACTTGCCAGTTTGTGACTTGCGAACAATACAAAGACAGTTAACCCTAGATGGTTAGACTAGGGTTGTTACCTGGCTAGTTACCATCTAGATAGTGACCCAGACAGTTATCCCCGTTAGACGTTGAACCCCCGGACAGTTGCCCCCAGACAGTAACCCCATGGATAATAACGATTGACTTTTAAACAGTTACATCCGTGACAGTTACCGCCTTGACAAAAGGCAGGGTATCAACGCTTTCACCGTATCTCTGTAGTTACGCATGCGTAGACCAACAGCAGATTAATGTGTAAGTGATAATAACTGAATATAGTTAAGTAAATAATATTTCTGTAGCGATAATTTTTTTAATGTGCATTGTTGTGATGATCTACTTTATTCTATATTGTGTGTCTAGGTAACTTCACTCATACACGTTCTCAACAAATCATTCCACTTAAGGATAAAGGTATATTGGTTTATAGTATATAGCGCGGTATCCATTCCTTGGTACTGCTCAAAGCGCTTTACACTCCACCCCTGGCAAACCTGTTCGACTTTCTCTGGAAAGCATTCAGCCACACTGCAATACCTATGCGAAGACTATTCGTTCACATACCCAATTCTGCCTGTAGTCAGGTGCTCATAAATACAGCTGGGTGAACTGTGACTACATGGGGTGAACGAAATCGCCAAAATTTCAAAATGGTTGCAAAACGATTCGAACCCGGGGTCTCCCGACTGAGAGTCCGACGTTCTAACCTCAATGCCGCCGCGTCCAACACGTAGTCTCATTAGCAGTAATTGTCCGCACGTCTCATCTGTTGATGCCACGGCTCCCCAGCTCCCACGATCCCCTACCTCTTAGCACGTTCACCTTCTCCACTCTGCAGGGGTATATCTCCTCAGACAGTGTCTGTCATCTCTCCTCCTCAGACAGTGTCCGTCATTTCTCCTCCTCCGACAGTGTCCGTCATCTCTCCTCCTCAGACAGTGTCCGTCATCCCTCCTCCTCAGACAGTGTCCGTCATCTCTCCTCCTCAGACAGTGTCGGTCATCCCTCCTCCTCAGACAGTGTCCGTCATCTCTCCTCCTCAGACAGTGTCCGTCATCTCTCCTCCTCAGACAGTGTCCGTCATCTCTCCTCCTCAGACAGTGTCCGTTATCTCTCCTCCTCAAGCAGTGTCCGTCATCCCTCCTCCTCAGATAGTGTTCGTCATCTCTCCTCCTCAGACAGTGTCCGTCATCTCTCTTCCTCAGACAGTGTCCGTCATCTCTCCTCCTCAGACAGTGTCCGTCATCCCTCCTCCTCAGACAGTGTCCGTCATCCCTCCTCCTCAGACAGTGTCCGTCATCCCTCCTCCTCAGACAGTGTCCCATCCGCCGAAGCGCCTCTCTGGCAGCAGCTCTTTCATACCAGAGCTGGCGGTGCCGAACACCTCGCCGCGACTAGGTCTATCTTCCAGTCGGTCTGGACGTCCTGGCTCCATCTTGATGACGCGTCGCAGGCAACAGCAGAGGAAACCAACAGTGGTGTATCTAGGATCTCTCAAAGGCGGAGAGAGACCAACGGGGGGGGGGGGGTGGTCAGGCTTAGTTACCCATTAGTTTACCATACTACCGTGTAGCGACGCAGCAGGTTATGAAAAACACAAAACATTCAGCCAAGGGGGCATGGCCAAGTGTACCACAAAAGTACGTCACTGGAAGCCATCCACCGCAGTAATGTGAGCATTTGTAGATCATAAAGTGGCTCTACCCGCACAAATAGTCAACTGCTCACCATACCCTAGTTAGGAATTTCATGTGGATGGGTGTGTGTGAGTGCGTGCGCGTGTGCGTGTGTGCGTGCGTGCGTGCGTGCGTGTGTGTACTGTGTGAATGAAAATGTGCGTGCGTGCGTGTATTGTGTGACACACGCGCTCGACTATGGGATGAGTAATCGTAAATCACGCACAGATAATAATTAAATTCTGCTGAAGTTTGCTACTCAAGATATTCGAAAGCAGGAAAACGTCTTTGGCGAAAAAGGCCAGCAGCGTCCACAATAACAATTCAGCAATGTACAGTCATGACAAAGCTCTATTCCTGTCGATTACTTCCTGGGCCAGAGGTAGATGCAGTAAACTCAGTGACTACTCTCTCTAATACATACAAGTGAGGCGAACTAGTTCGGCGGCTAGATTCTCGAGAGGACAGGGTTTTGAGTCGACTTTCTGCCAATTTCGTTTACCCCACTTTCCATGTTAAGCGATAATGAAAGCCTGTGGTCTTTTCTGGCGTCTATTCCAGGGGAATCAAAGATAAACCACATAAACGTGATAACTGAAAACCTGTGGTGGGCTCACATAAGCAATGGTCTTTATTTAGTAGCCAAAACACTTGCTCTGTTAATGGATTAAGCGCCAGGAACTCCTTCTCTATTCGCATGCCGACGCTACATAGCACTACACATTACTATTATTACCATTATTACTGTTATTATTATTATTTCACTTTCTCTTTTCACACCGTTTGCTGGAGTAGTAGTATTTTTGTGTTCCCAGCAACATATAGTTGGAGAAAGTGTGATGCCGGAATACAGTTCAGTACACTTTAGATATGATGGTCGACATAATAATTGTAAAACTTTTAGACCGTTACATTTGACGTATACACCGAAAACTGATTCCAGAACTGAGAGATCGTAGTGGATGTTCTTTGTATGCCTTTGGACTGCCTGAAAGATGATTTGGAGTAATTGCAAGACACGACAAGAACGATCCTCCGGACAAGAGAACTTGGTTGTTCGTACACGGCTGACTTTAGGATACACAACACTATCACAGAAATATACACGTATTTCTTGGTACCTAGCGCATCCAATGCCTTGGTACCTAGTGCAGCCAATGCCTTGGTACCTAGCGCAGCCAATGCCTTGGTACCTAGCGCAGCCAATGCCTTGGTACCTAGTGCAGCCAACGCCTTGGTACATAGTGCAGCCAATGCCTTGGTACCTAGTGCAGCTACGCAGTCAATATATTGATGGCTTCTTGGATAATTGCAAAGTAATATTGGCAGTTATACTAACGTCTAGCGACGCATTGTCCTTGTGCTACGTAACTTGGGACGTTCGAAGAAAAGACGCATGACGTTGTGAACAAGTGTACGTAATTGTCCACAACGCCATGGGAACAATTACGTACAATTATTCACAACGTAATGCGTCTTTTCTTCGATTGGTAATTCGATTGTTCAAAAAAAGTGTAATAGAGGGGTGAATTTTGAAATAAAATTATGATGACCCGACCGTGGGGTCGTTGATGACCCGACCGTGGGGTCTTTCATGGCCCGACCGTGGGGTCGTTGATGACCCCTGAAAGTTTGGCGCCCGATATGCAAAGCGACTAGGGGAGGCAGCATAACATACATACATACATGCATGTATGCATGCATGCATGCATACATACATACATACATACATACATACATGCATACATACATACATACATACATTCAAACATACATACATACATACATACATGCATACATACATACATACATAATATACATACATACATTATCGAAACATTCCAGTTAAACTATGGTAATATTATATGAAACCAGTGTGGTTCATTTGAGCACATTTGGGAAGTCAGGATTTCTGTCAAATTGGTTTACAAAAAAATATCAGACTTTAAACATTTATTTAACAAGATTTAACAAGATTGCCATCTCGAACAACAAGTTCCAGATGGCAAGTGGACAAGGAAGCCATTGGCTTATCGAGAGTCCAACAATTTTCTCATCTATGTGTAGCCCGCCCTTATCAGATATCTGTCAATTCTATTTTTAAACATATTCACACTACTAGCATTAACACAATCGTTTGGCAGTTTGTTCCATTCATTTATCACCCTCTGTGAGAATGAGTACTTTCTCATGTCCAACCTACACTGCTCCTTAACTAATGCTGCTTTGTGTCCTCTGGTTCTACTGCCTTCTTTAAGTTTGAAGAACATATTCCTATCAACATCCTCATAACCGTTCACTATTTTAAACACTTCTATTTGGTCTCCTCTTAGTCTCCTGGTCTCTAGTGTTGTCAAACCACATTGTAATAAGCGACTTTCGTAACTAAGGTCTCTTAATTCTGGAATCATTTTAGTTGCTCTTCGTTGTATTCTTTCTAGCTTATCTATGTCTTTTTTACGATATGGCCTCCATGCTTGAATACAATATTCCAAATGTGGTCTAACTATTGCTTTGTACAGGGGTACAATTAGATGTTTCTCCTTATACGTGATAGTTCTCCTAATTAGGCCTAGAATTTGATTTCCTTTCGAAGCAGCAATCCCACATTGCTCTGAAACTTTCATGTCAGCATTAAATGTTACTCCTAAATCCTTTTCTTGTGTGGTTCTACCTAGTACAGCATCCCCCATTTTATATTCCTCGTCCATATTTCCATGTCCTATGTGTATACATTTACACTTCCCAAAATTGAATAACATTTGCCATTTTTCTGACCATTTAACTAATTTTTCTAGATCATCCTGTAAATTTTGTTTATCTGTATCATTAGTAACCTTTCTGAATAATTTTGTGTCATCTGCAAATTTGAGTACTTTGCTAGATATGTCATCCTCCAAATCATTTATATATATTAAAAACAGTATAGGGCCTAACACTGATCCCTGTGGTACCCCACTCAAGAGAACAACACAAGAATGTCATGGCACAGGCTATCGCCAGAACCAACGACTTTGCCAGAGACCTACAGCCATTTAATAACTTTGCACAAATGCACAGTCGCTGACGCTTCAGGGTCGACTAGTCGGGTAATTAGGCAGACCAAATAGCGTCTAATCAGTTCGTGCTGTTGCTTCGACATTGCAAACCGATAACGACTTCTCGTCACGCCATAGCGGTGAACAAACCGCTCCTAATGCAGTCGCATGCTAGCAAATCGCAGAGTCTGATAACCGGGAGTATTGAATTACTCCTGCCCCGCGCAATTCCGAATCAATGCGAAATTGTTTCATATTGATTCGTTCCCGAGTCCTACACGTTGGCCGCCAGTAGACGTGTGAATTTGACAATTTAGTATCACCGGCAATCGCGGCCCAACGATTGCTCAATACGATATTATCGTTTCTTGGAAGTTCACTCGAACACGAGAAGTGTCTTTGGTAATCGGAGTGGCAACACGTCCAGCGTGTTTCACTCTTACAGTTGTTTCTTAACGAGTGTCCATTTACACATTAGCAGCAATCTCGAAACTTTGACAAAACTTATTATTTTTATATATTTTTATTTAGTGGCATTTTATGACATATCTACCAATTATTTTATCAACATTTTGCACACTTCATAGACAACATTTTAGCAACAGTGCAAAACAGTGTTCGGAATATACGCTGACCCGGTGGTCCAAGACCACCTATTTTTCCTTTGGGTCAGCAGCTTTGTTGAGTTTATGATCCGTGTGACCGCCTACTCTTCCGGAGAAAATAAAAGGTTCTATGTCTCTCTTGACATAGAACCTTTGGCCAGTCCACCCGCATACTGGCCAAAGGTTCTATGTCAAAACCCCGGTACAAGCATGATATGCACTTCGGGTCAAAACCTGATTCGCAACATCCTTATGTTTCATAATAATTTATGTTAGTATAATACATTCTTTACTTATATGTTCGTATTACTGAAAATTAATTATAATTAAAATGAACACATGTCTACGTTACAACGAGTAAATCTTGTTTAAATATTAAGATACTGCTTACGTCATCATGATGCGATTGAACAGGATGTTATTCCGGTAAATAATAATAAAGTTAGTTAGTCAGCTTAGTTAGTTAGTTAGTTAGTTAGTTAGTTAGTCAGCTTGGTGCATAGTTGTGCAATGCACCAAATCTAGTCAAATAAAGGCTCGTATTGGACATTCAATTCCGCCTTTTACGCTAAAGCATTTCTGGACGCGCCTGTGGTGTATCAAATTACAATTATCCGTTAACAATGCTTTCTCCATAGGATTCATTTTTTCTAGCAAAATAGGTATGCGTTCTTGGCGCACTGCGCAAGGCTTGCTCCAATACCCAAGATGGCTGAGTGTCTACGTCATATGGGATCTGACAGCTAAGCCTTATGGAATAGCGGTGCCGCGCCACCATCCGGTCCATTCCTCCAGCGGAACAGAAGCGTTCCCAAGAAGGCCTACCTATCGACCCACGAGGCTGGTCTTTCACCACCAGCAGCTCTTGTTTCGTGCTAAAGCAACTCGGTACAAAACTGTTGAGTGAATTGAGTTTTTCGCCAGTAGTAAGATAAACAGCAAATGCATTTTTGATTGTTGCACTACAAACGTTCTATAAACGAAGGCTTCACGTTTGAATCGTTTCATTACTGTCCTTTTTAATATAATTAATATGCATTTTTATTTATTTACTGTGTATATAATTAATATATTTATTTTAAAAACTGTTAATAATGATTTTAATAAGTCATGATTACATGTATGTAAAGCACCTGAGAGCAATCTTGATAAGACGCTATATAAAGACTGTTGTTGTTATTATTATTATCACATCACGAGAAATTGTAGGACTGTCCTAATAACAATAGAAGGAATGCTACAAGGAAAACAGACCAATGAGAAGAAACTATTTGACAGGTTGAACGAAGGACGAAGAAGTTAGAAGACGAATAAAAGTAAAGAATTAAACGAAATGCAGAAGACCAGGACCAACTGAGAAGAGGAGGAGGACCAGTAACAGGGTGGACATCTAAAAATCTAAGTTTCCACACAAGCTGCCTTAAAATAACATATGGCACCGTAATCTATTTTCAGAAATCAGTACATCGACCTCAAAGCGCTGGTCAATCGAGGCATAAAAAGCTTGACAACCAAGTGTCGGGCTGAAACGTCAACTCGGCTATATTTTTTATCGCAAGGAATTACTCGAAAACAACAACATGTTCCAACAGTCTGCATTGGGTCGATAAGATAGCGCTGGTTATTGAATCTATTCACACAAACATAATAAATGATAGTGTAAGTATCATCAATTGCTTGAGTCGTCCGGCCATTCGTGGACATCGTGGAGTCCGTGTTGTTCCATTTCAAGTGTAAGTATCATCAATTGCTTGAGTCGTCCGGCCATTCGTGGACATCGTGGAGTCCGTGTCGTTCAACTACAAGTGCGACTGTTGAACCACAACGAACACTTGTCCTTTGGGATCGCGTTCGTCCGGGAGTTATCAGCTGCCCGTCGAGATTACTCTTGTGTAGACCATTCCGCCCACTGGCGCGTGCATCCCTTTGCCGGTCTCTACTGACCACTGTAGTGACCGTCCATTGAAGAGAACAT
>BSQZ01000119.1:647500-662500 GCA_033239005.1 Lamellibrachia satsuma | reverse complement strand
CTCTCTCTCTCTCTCTCTCTCTCTCTCTCGAGAGATAGGGATATATATATATATATATATATATATATATATATATATATATATATATATATATATATATATATATATATATATATATATATATATATATATATATATATATATATATATATATTTAACAAGATTGGATAAAATTTAACAAGATTTGTCATCCAAACCAAAGGCATTAAATTCACAGATGACGTTGAAGCTGCTTAGTCGCACGATAGAATATCCAGTAATATATGCACATTTTACATGAATATTTATTTTAAATATCAGTGGGATTATTTTCCAATAAAATACATTTCTTCTGACAAAAGTAATCAATTAAGTAACTATTTTCTAGCAAAATGTTAACAAATTAAGATTCGTTCAGTTGAGTCCGTTAACAAATTAGCGCCTTTGAGAAAAAGCAAGACGTAGTTGAACTCATCCGATACGTAATCTTTAACCTACTATAGGTCTCAGCGACCCAGTCCAGCAGGTACGAGCCACGTCAAGAACTGTGCACACAGATCACGTCTTGTCTGTAAATACCTGACCAGTGTCGATCAATCACTGTCCACCCTTCTGCCAGTCTCTGGTCGTTAGGCGATTTTGTAGATCTATTATTGTGTCTTCTAACCAGTTGGCAGCTGGGTCTGTTATGATGGCTGCGGAGGTTATATGTTGTTGTAGTGGTGGTGGTGGTGGTAGTGGTGGTGGTGGTGGTTGTGGTGGTGATGGTGGTGGTGATGGTGGTGGTGATGGTGGTGGTCCTGGTGTCGGTGGTGGTGGTAGTGGTGGTGGTGTTGGCGTTGGCGGTGGTGTTGGTGATGGTGATGGTGAATCAACAATGCTCTGTGTGTGTGTGTGTGTGTGTGTGTGCGTGCGTGCGTACGTGCGTGCGTGCGTGCGTGCGTGCGTGTGTACATCCTCTCGTTTCTGCAATTTGAACTGAAGTACCGATTTCATATCAATCTAGTTTTCTTCAGTGTTCATATAAATGTCGTCCCTGGCAATGTATTGCGTTGTCCGTATTTAGTGTTACCGGGTTCAACGTCACAAACGAAACATATATACGCGGATGTTCGGTTATCTTACCAACCGTGACCAATAGCTGATAAATATTATAATTATTATTAGACTTGCTCGTCGTTGCTGCCGTTAATGTTATACTAATTAATTGCACCCAAATAAAAGTACAATTGGAATCAAAACAGAGTGAAAGTGAAGGTGGGATACCAATATAATACATTACTTGTTAAGCTAGCGATCCGACAAAATATACAAACTTACTGTGACTTATAATTTGGCGTTTAACAAAAATAAAATCACTGCACAGTACGCCCAATGATTGACTTCATACATATTTTTATCAACAGGTGATGTTGAAATGTCCCTAGTAGATGTCATTTGACAAAATAGATTCTTTCACGGCAGTTTATTAATATGCATCCTGCTATATATTTATGCATTAATATGCATCCTGCTATACATTTACATACCCTAATGTTAAACATTATTAATAACAATTAATCATACGTGTTTATTTATGTATATACCAATTCACGGAAAACGAGAAGTGTAACATGTGTAATTCAGTGACTGTCTGAAGTTGCCTTTTCAGCACAAGCAACTAGATAATGTAAAACTAAATATTGTGCCCCACCCACATTTTGAGGGTCCCTTATCTTTATGTAGCCATCGTCCAGCAATTAAACAGTAAGACAAGTTTCCAGTGCGCGTGAATCCCCGACAACCCGAACTCAGCAGCGCGTCAAAACCAAAGGGCTGGGCAGTCTCAGAGGTCAAAGAGGTCGGTCTTCTTGTGACTAAAAAATATATTATATTTCGTGTGGCTTTTCAGCTCGATACACCGTTAACCGCTGTGTACACAATATCATTGAATAGGCAGTGTCTGCCGCATTACTGTGCAGAGCCTGGTACATAAATAAATTACTGATTAAAATGTACCACACAAACAGGTTAAGTATTACAGATGGATATACAATGCCAGACAATAATAACAATGGTGATATTCCCAAACGTAGTTAGTAAACTGTCAAAGATTGTTTTCACCAAACAACCCTTGTCGCTGTTAGACAAAGTTAAAACATACAAAACTGTTAGATAAAGGTACAGCCTATAATATACGAGGGATAAAAATACATAATTGCATGCTGCACAAACATATATAGTATAAGCTAGATTGTTTATAATGTGTTATGCACAAAAGAGGATAATCCTACAGACGTAGCACTAACAGGGGGCGAGTTCCAGAGAGACTTGGTGCGCCAACCGGGAGAGCCCTAGTTCCAACGTTTAGTGTGTATGTGTATATATATATATATATATATATATATATATATATATATATATATATATATATATATATATATATATATATATATATATATATATATATATACATATATATATACATATATATATATATATATATATATACATATATATATATATATATACATATATATATATATATACATATATATATATATATATACATATACATATACATACAGATATATATATATATATATATATATATATATATATATATATATATATATATATAGATATATATATATATATATATATATATATATATATATATATACACGACGGCGGTCATTAATCCTTGGGTTATGGCGATGGTGCTTAAGATATTCCAACAGGTGTGTGTGTGATGACTTCAGGACGGGCTCGCCTCGGGTAGATGGTTCGGCCCTTGCTTCCGACGGGATTACCACTGCCTAAGTACGCACGCACACACACTGACTTATCCCAACCAACAGCTTGACGTGATGGACATTGAAGCAGCGAAGTTCGAACTTGCCATATATCATTTAACACTTGCATTCATCGAGTGATAAGTGAAATTAAAGAGCCGACTCAGGTGGCATGTGCTCGTGTTGTGGGGTAATATCCTCCTTTTTTAGTATTGCTTCCTAGAATAAAAAGGTAAAGGAACGTCCTTAAACAGCGAGGTATCCAGCCCTTGGGACAGCTCAAAACGCTTTACACATCACCCCCGGCAGATCTGTTTATTCCAACTCATCTTCTCTGGAAACCAAACGTCCACGCCCGGCGGGGGGTACTCCTTATACTGAGGTATACATGTATGTGAAGCGCAAATGCCCCTGTTTTTGGCCATTTTTCTCTCTCTGTCCGAAGAAACAATGTAATTTTTCTCTCTTTGTGCCCCAATTAAACCTGATAATTCTCTCTTTCATCGAAGAGGAAATTTCCCAATGAAAACGTTCCGCCCGGGCTTATCTTACACTTATAGATATTAGATAAATTTTTCAATAATTCGCTCTTGGTGACCATAAATTTCTTGATTTCTCTCTCTCTCTCTCTCTCTCTCTCTCTCTCTCTCTCTCTCTCTCTCTCTCTCTCTCTCTCTCTCTCTCTCTCTCTCTCTCTCTCTCTCTCTCTCTCTCTCTCTCTCTCTCTCTCTCTCTCTCTCTCTCTCTCTCTCTCTCTCTCTCTCTCTCTCTCTCTCTCTCTCTCTCTCTCTCTCTCTCTCTCTCTCTCTCTCTCTCTCTCTCTCTCTCTCTCTCTCTCTCTCTCTCTCTCTCTCTCTCTCTCTCTCTCTCTCTCTCTCTCTCTCTCTCTCTCTCTCTCTCTCTCTCTCTCTCTCTCTCTGCATGTGCTCCACTGGGCTCTGGTGGCACACTCCCACCGCTTTGATATGGCAGTACCCCCCGGGCGTCCACGCTGCAATTGCTGCGCGAAGACTGTTCACATATCCACCACTGTCTATAGCCAGGTGCTAGTTTACAGCTGAGTGAACTGAAGCAACGAGGAGTGAACGAAATTGTCCAAGCTACGAAGCAGCAGTAAGAGGATTGGAGACAGGGTTCTCTCGATTTAGAGTTCCATGTTCTAATCATTGCTGCACTGCGCTCCACCTCGCACAGCTCCACCTCGCACAGCTCCACCTCGTACAGCTCCACCTTGTACAGCTCCACCTCGTACAGCTCCATCTCGTACAGCTCCATCTCGTACAGCTCCACCTCGTACAGCTCCACCTCGTACAACTATAGGAGCTAGTTACGACGTATATAACTAGCGTTTATACAACGGAACGTGCACGTGTATGTTTAACGATTAATATTAATAAGTTGTGGGGTAAAGCGGGGACAGCGTGGACCCACTGGCTGGCAGGCTGCACAGGTACAACTCTAAATAATTAGGAGGAATTGGATTCTTCAGCTGGAGATGAAACAATGAATGAGGGTGTGTATATATATATATATATATATATATATATATATATATATATATATATATATATATATATATATATATATATATATATATATATATATATATATATATATATATATATATATACACATATCTCCTTCCGAAAGCAAGAGACTTTGCACTTCTGGCGCTGCCGTTGGATGTGTTTTTCCCTTATCGTTCCATACGTCCATGGTTTGATTATGACCAACGTTGTGTTTTAGCGGCTGTGCGTCGTCTTTTTCTAGGGAAACCTATCCGACATATTCTGCCCAATGGTCACGCTAGACTGCTGTCGACATTGTGAACTTGCAAGTCCGATCGTCCAACGCGGTTGTACTGTCCGACGTTCGCCAACAAACATTGGACCCCCATCAGCGAGAATCAGCGGTAGATTGACGCGGTAATGAATATTGTCATTCCGCGAATTAGATCGACCTCTCCATTAGCAATATGTGGTGATTAAGGTCTACGTGCAGTTACTATTGAGTCAATAACGATGGCGCTGCGCCACATCTGCATTGTTTATTTATTTGCTCATCGGCTTCGGGCCCAGGAGACCGCTCTTTGTCCAGAAAACAATGGAGTGATTCATGATTATGTAGTTGATGTTTTAATGCACGGCGACCTCGCTTATCACCAAATGACCAGCTCGCTTTGTTTATCAAATAACGTTATCAAATAACATTACTTCGTAAGCTGTTGTCGGTAGCGTATTTGTCAGGCTTAGTTGGGGGCATTCCTACTCAAAATGCCAGCAATGGCTCAGTGAAAAAACGGTGTCAGTTCAAATTTGACTAATGGAAATTTGGTGAAACAGTGACAGTGGTGCAAATTTGGCCCAGTTAAAAACGGTAACATGCCAAATGATACACTGGTAACATGCCAAATGATACACTGGTAACAGGACAAATTAGAACGATAATATGTAAAATCTATATAAGTGAAACAAGTCAAAAAGACAGGTTACACAAACATGAACACATGATTAACAAGAAAATGGCGTTCTTGTCCACACTTGGGATGTTAAACTTGCTAAGCCATGTTAATGTTGGCCAAGTATAACCGTAACTCTAAAGCGCGCGTGTTGTTGAAGTTGATCTTGTAGTTTAAATATGTTGACGTCAACAGTTTAGTTTATGTGGGTTGACGTTGATATTGTAGCTTAAGTGAGTTGATGTTGATATAGTATGTTGAGTATGTTGACGTGGTCACTGGAATACAAGCTACTGTTACTTTGGCATCTCCTTTATCGCAATATAATGGAACACTTGCATCGCCAGCGACAGAAACAAAGGGACAGTCCGCGGCAGAAGATGTTGCTGGCCTCTTTATTAGGCTTAGTCATTCATCAACACTTGTGTACCTCAATTCCCAGAAGGCAATATTATGATATAATATCATATACTTGCTTCTTGCTCGTCTTAGCTGAAGACTATGGCGTGTTGTTGGTCGTTGTTGTTGTCCTTGTTGTTAGTGACTTCGAAATTAAAAACAAACTATACCATGTTTATTATTGCTGCAATTTTGTTCCTCCTTGCTCACGATATTGAGGGCTGCTGCTGCTGCCGCTGCTGCTGCTGCTGCTGCTGTTCCTGCTGTTGCTGCTGTTCCTTCTGCTGTGCAGCTGCTGTACTGCTGCTGTTGCTGTGTTGCTGCTGCTGTTCCTGCTGCTGCTGCTGTGTTGCTGCTGCTTCTGCTGCTGCTGTTCCTGTTGTTCCTGCTCCTGTTGTTGCTGCTGCTGTTCCTGCTGCTGCCGCTGCTGCTGCTGCTGCTGCTGCTGCTGCTGCTGCTGCTGCTGCTGCTGCTGCTGCTGCTGCTGCTGCTGCTGCTGCTGCTGCTGCTGCTGCTGCTGCTGCTGCTGCTGCTGCTGCTGCTGCTGCTGCTGCTGCTGCTGCTGCTGCTGCTGCTGCTGCTGCTGCTGCTGCTGCTGCTGCTGCTGCTGCTGCTGCTGCTGCTGCTGCTGCTGCTGCTGCTGCTGCTGCTGCTGCTGCTGCTGCTGCTGCTGTTCCTGCTGCTGCTGCTGTGCTGCTGCTGCTTCTGCTGCTGCTGTACTGCTGCTGCTGCTGCTGCTGTTCTTGCTGCTGCTGCTGCGGCTTCTGCTGTTGCTGTAATGCTGCTGCTGCTGTGTTGCTGATGCTGTTTCTGCTGCTGCTGTTCCTGTTGTTCCTGCTCCTGTTGTTGTTGTCGTTGTTGTTGTTGCTGCTGCTGCCGCCGCCGCCGCCGCCGCCGCCGCCGCCGCCGCCGCCGCCGCCGCCGCCGCTGTCTGTGTTGTTGTTGTTGTTGTTGTTGTTGGCGTCGTTTAAAACTGCATGTGTCTATTGTCCTTTTGCAGATTCTGACGACGACACCTTTCGTCCTTGAACCACGGCTGCGGTGTAAGGTGTATGTTGCGGCCTTGGTAGTTGGTGCGGTCGTGACTGCTGTTATTGTGCCTGATGTGCTGGAATTAGCTTTTGGCTTCTCTCAGCCGCTGCCATGACTGTTTTTATACAAACCGTGATTCATGCCGCGCTTGATACCGGCTGATACTGTTGCCGGTTTCTGCCTCTTACTCTTCATTCAGACTAGGTCAAAGCATTGCCTCCCGGCTTCAACTCCTCCCAGGGTCCCACCTTGCGTACGGGCGCGCTGTCGCCGCCTAACCCACGGGACACTAGTTGATTATAGAGTAAAACGTTGAGATTTCTTTGAAAGGTTTATTAAGGTGTATGCTTTGGAGAAAAAATCCAACACAACTGTTGATATTACTTAGAAACTATATAAAGGTATAAATCGTTTGTTTCAGTGTATGCGTAGTGTTTAGTGTTGATTTTTTAAAGCGTAATGTTATGCAGTTAGAGCGTTAACTAAACGTTCGCGTCAATAAAATATTTATTTGTGTACCGGAGGACTGCCCGGCGCGGCTTCCCAGGTGGAAGCTGTGTCGGGACAGCCCTACGGTCACCCCAGCGCGGCAACTGGGTCATGAATGATTAACGCTGCGGGACCAGGCGGCCGGCGTTCGATCGCCGCTGCGGTCCCGTCGCCATCGCACCAAGCGCGCGTTGTTACGTCCCCGGCCTGGCAACCGCCGCCGCTACCGCCGCCGCCGGCAGTCAGTACGCCGACAGTCGTCGCTTCCGTCGGGCCACTCCGTTGTCGTAGCCGGACGCGACTTCCGCTCACGGGAACTATATCGCTTTAGCCTGTCTCGTGCGTTCGATTCGGCCGCGACCCGTGCACACCGTCGGCGCGAGTGGAGTGTCTTCGTGCGAGGGGTGCAATGGAAACGCTGTACTGCTATGTAGATACGCATCGTCGTTTACTGACGCGCGCGAGACACCCTCCGTGTTCAGGTAGGTGATTGCAGGACGCGTGGTTGTAGCGTGCAGGCTGTGTCTCGGTGCCGGGAACAGGCCCCACACCATACACGTTCGTATATCCCGCTTCGAACGCGGAGCTTCGCTTCCCGGAGCAGCAAAACACGGCTGCCGTCGATCTGTCTCGCAAGCGGCGGCGGCACCACCTGCAACAGGTGTCGTTCCGACGGCACAAACACGCATATTCGCACTGCTGTATTCTTGTCACGCCGCAATGTAGCAAGATCAGCTCGGGGTCGATACTACCTACGCGAGCTCTCCAGTTGAAACAAGGCACGTTCTCCTATGCAATTTCGCGGGCGATATCACTTCCTCCCGGGAGCTGCATTAAAGCACAGATTGCGTTGGTTCTGTTTCGTCGTTTACTGTTGAGCGGCGTAAGATTAGCGTAAGAATTTACAGTGCTACTGCGGACGGGATTCTGTGTTCAGCGTGGTAGCTGCATGCGGGCGGCGAGTCATCGTGTCTGTGTACTGTGAGGGTGTGATCCGGGGTGCCACGACAGACGTCGCTGATGTGCAGTCGCGGCGACAAACCCGCTGACCGACGACGCGACGAACGGCGCGTCGAATAGATACCGTAGCGCCATCTCCTTTGCGCTGGCGTTTCCGCGGCGGCATTACAGGCAGCGTCTGTTCCATTGGAGCGCGTTAATCTGTCAATCCCTGCCGTGCAACGATAACGAGCGCCGTCGAAAATAACGCGCGACGTCTCACTCGGGAACCGCGCCGACGTCCCGCGAACGCCACCGACGTCGGCCCGCTGCTCCGAGCCGAGTGGTACCGTTCGATCGCGCGGGAATAGCGCCGACTATTTCCACGCGCGCTTTTCCCGGGTTGTTGCTCTACAGCTCACGTTTGTCGGTTGACGCAGATGCGGCGCAAACGCTCTGCCATATATAGCTTTGATGTTGCCGCTGCGTCGCAACCGTAGTCTGCAGGGCGGGCAGCTGCAGCTGGACAACTGGGAGGTAGAGATGGCAGACATCCGGGACAAACTGCTCGGGCCGAGCGCCAACAGTTGCTGCAACGCGGCGTCCGAGGGGACGGCGCTCAGTCTGAACGGGCCGCACATCGTCGATGCTGGCCAGGTCGAAGCGACCATGATGGCGTCGGACGAGTCTGTCAACAAGCTGCCGCTGAAGCGCACGGCGTCGTCCGAGATTGTTAGGATCAACGTCGGTGGCACGGTGTTCACGACGCGACGCGCCACCATCGAACGCATCCCCGAGACGCGCCTTGCCAACTTGCGCAAGACCGATCCAAACTTCGACCAGGCGACCGGCGAGTGGTTCTTCGACCGAAATCCGGCGCTGTTCGGCAACGTGCTCGACTATCTGCGCACCGACGAGCTGCACTTCCCGCACAACTTCTGCGGGCCGTCAATCAAGAACGAACTGACGTACTGGAACCTGGACGAGAGCTGCATATCCCCGTGTTGCTGGAACCGTTACCGCGAGTTCGAGGAAGACAAGAAGATTTTTCAGCACATCGAGGACGCTTTCGAATCACAAACGCTCAATGAATGCATGATACCGGAAGGCGCTGATATCAGTCAACTGTCACGATGGCACGTTTGGCGCAGAAGAATATTTGTCTTCCTCGAGGAGCCGATGTCGTCGCGTTATGCCAAGGTTTGTCATCTAGTTTTATTTATTCTTCGCTATTTACTGAATGTATACACATAATATGTCGCCCTCTCTTTTAAGTTCATGGCGCCGTTTGTGCTTCTTTGCAATACTCCAAACAAACCCTTAATTTACTTTTATTCTCAGTATATACACAACTTATTAATTTATATTTCACAACCATTTCACTTGCTCTTCTGTTCACAGCTGTTCGTTTATGTGCGTGAAGGAGTATCTCTTTATTGACACTGAGTGATCAATGCATCGAGATCTTTCTCATAAATTTTCACTGGTAACTCTAGGTTTATGTCGTTCACCAAGCACGAACGTAGTTAATCCAATCAGTGCGTGCTGTTTAATTGCTGTTTCAAGAGAAGCAGCCGAATGCTTATTCGGTAGGTCAAATTTCAGCCGATGTGATTGTCAACAAGTACAAATGTCAATCGTTAGCACATTTTATTGTGACCTTTGTATGCAGCCCGTGCACCTCAAACCAAGACAAACGCGTGTACTCACCCACGCCTGAACACACTTACGCAGGCACGCACGCACACACGCCCACACACACTCAAACAACACACATGAATGAATGCACGCACGCACACACATACGCGCACACACAAACGAAACACACACACACACACACACACACACACACACACACACACACACACACACACACACAGAAACAGGCATACACACGCACGTATAGACTATAGCAGCGGTTCTCAACCGTTTTGCTTCCAAAGCCCCCCTGTGTCCAATAGAAAATTCCAGGGACCACCCCCCCTACATAAAATATGGCACCCCCTCCTTTTCGCTAAAATGATGATAAAAGTTATTGCTTTTAAAATGTATGTGTTTATTAAATATTAAAAGAAAATATGTTTGCTCTTGCTAGTGCAATTACATTGCTTGTTAACTATTACTAATCAAACAAGCATATATTAATTAAATAAATATCACAGTATATCAATATGTCAGCTTGTATTCATTGGCACTTGTTTTGAGGAGGATGGACAAGTACTAAATGTGTAAATTTTCTTCTCCGTTTGACGATGCACAGCACCAAAAAGTTAGCCGCAAAGCTCTACAATGAATCCGCAAGAGGCGCTGCTTATAGCAGCACCTTGCGGATTCACTGTGAAACTATTGCGTATGGTAATCGTGGAGCTTTGCGTTTAGTTTTCATTTTTCGATCGTTATACGGCAGTATATTTATGGTTTTGTTAACGTGATGTGTATATATATATATAGTAGATACACGAGGAGAAGTTTGGCGGCTATAGGTGGTTGCTTTCATAGTTAGGTCAGAAACTTTAATTTTGTTTTATGTTACCAGGTAATTTAAAACTAGAATTTTCCCATGCCATCTCACGGACCCCCTGGCAGCTCTCTGCAGCCCCCCAGTGGGCCGAAGACCCCCGGTTAAGAAACGCTGAGTGACTATACAATATTATACTATTGAAAGCAGACCGTTAACTTTATTTAGCGTATTTTGATTAATGGGCCAGAAGGCGGCGTGAACAAGTCACCTCTCACAAGTCACCTCTCACTCGTCCGTTCCAACTTAGATGCGCCATCGCAACGGAAACTGCTTCAGTTTTCTGCGAGTCTTCACCCTTCATCCCTCGACCAGGACGGTCGTACGCGTGACATTTCCACATAGTTTTCTGTCATTAAAAGGAAGAAGGAAGGGACCACTTGCGACGCGTATGCTACGTTGTACATGCGATTAGCGCCAGCTTTCGTACTGCACACTACACGATCATTAAAAATACGATGGGTGTACGTCGTGGGGAGGGGGAAAACGAGTTATGCGAACATCCGATGGGAAAGTACCAGCATAACGATCTATTTTTACACACCTGTGTTGCATGCGCTCTTGACAACAACAATGTATCTTATAGTGTTCTTTCCGTAAGAATGGCCTGGTAAATTAGCCATGATAACGTATCTGCTTCCATCAATAATTTCTCCTTGATCATCAAATATTGTAACGCATGAGAACGGGTCACGCAATGTATTCCCAACGTACAAAAGCCAAATACATCTGCAATGTTCAACACACAGCATACACATGCACGCATGCATACATCGTGCCACATACACCCACACACGCACGCACACATGCATACTCGCAGTTACACTAATATAATCATTCACACATCACATGCAATCAGGTCATTCTGAGGGAATTGTCGATGACCATTATGCGTTTGTATCAACTGATAACTATTGCAAATAATGTTGCACGAATAGACGCCGCTCAACTATAGTCCTTGCCATGCAGAACTAATTTGACCTTAGCTTCTCTCTCGCCTCTTCAACATGTCATCCGATGGAAGTATTGCACACATGAGCACTTTACGCCACCTTCACGATCGCTCCGAGAATCCGGGAATACCATATCTCACATGATAGCCAATATGAGACGAGCTTAGTGTAAATAATATACTTACTTGGATCACTCTCTAGAAATATTAACCATATTTAGTGATTTTCAAATGTCGCTAGGTTCGCGGATTTATTTGTTAACATTATATGCGTTGTTTGCAATAATTGTCGTAGTATCTGCTTGAAATAGTGATTTTACATCGTTCAAGTATTCCTCTTGAATATTGCAAAGTCGGTATCGTAAACACCAGCGATAACCACGATAGCCTTTCATGTGACAGAGTGGAACATTGTTTGTCTGTGGGCTTTAGTGAGAGCAGAAGCCAAAGGACAATTTCCTTCACGGCTATAATATATATTTTTTGTGGTGAATGTTACATCATTAGTGCGTATCAACATATTTACTTACACGTGCATGCGTCGATACCTTTATGCAAGTTTGTATGTATACCTATGTATCCATTAAGACGTACGTAATATATGGTGTCTTAGGCATGTGATGGGTGATATTTCATCGATGACGGCTCATCCGCCAACTCATGACGGTTGACGCGCCTACTTATTAAGTTTCACTAAGGTGCGTAGATCTGTCGTTTTGTTGGATGTAAACCTATCTCTGTATGGACTATGGATGCATGATCCATATTGCCACGACGTCGTTGGGGAGTCGCTAGATTTGGTAATGTCGTTTGCTTTTTGCATCAACACAAAGAAGTCTGTCTGCGTCGGCCTATCACCCTCGCGTCGCGTTAATGCTCATTCGCGCGCTGGCTGATGAGCATCGAGGCAGACGTGCAAGGAAATGTCAGCCAGACAACGCGCACATCTCAGATGGCTGCGTATCCATTCAACTGGGATATGTGCCTTCCGTCGTGGCAAACGAAAATATCACCATCAGCCACTTCCATGAAGTCATAAATCGACCCCTCTCATCCACGGTAACCCAGATATCACGCGGACATGGAAATAGCAGACAGGTGGGCCGACTGCCATCCGTCCGTCTCATGTATATGCGTGTGAGTGAGTGAGTGAGTGAGTGAATGAGTGAGTGAGTGAGTGAGTGAGTGAGTGAGTGAGTGAGTGAGTGAGTGAGTGAGTGAGTGAGCGAGCGTGCGAGCGAGCGATCAAGAGAGAGAGAGAGAGATGGGGGGGGGAAGAGATAGTTCAAGGCAATATTTTCTGCACTACTAATAATAATGTCATGTTTCTATATATTTATAATAGCCTTGTGCACTTGTCGTCAAAACGACATCGATTTGTATTATGCAATATCCGACGATCAGTGGTGAGGGCTGATACTGTGAACCAATGACCTCTTCCATCGGACTCATTGGTCGATTGACACAAACCATCCTGAAACAGCACGACACAAGATCTGCCGCGATCGATGAAGATCAGAATGGGGAATGCTTCTGTTTGTTTGAAAGGAATTCATTATAAATTATGAATTAATTTGTATTCGTTGCGCTGCAGTTCCGTCTAAAAGATACCGTTCGATTACAATTACTAAACTGCATTAGGTGCAACGGTCTTAGTTTGTTCGGCAATGTGTTACTCAGAGGGAATGAACAAAAGCAAATGACTTTGAAAGCTATTTCAACGTTACAATGCAATGAGGAGGAACATCTCTTGGAGTACTTCATTTCTCAGGGATGTTCAGCACGTCGCTACAATACAATGCAATGAGGAGGAACATCTCTTGGAGTACTTCATTACTCAGGGATGTTCAGCACGTCGCTACAATACAATGCAATGAGGAGGAACATCTCTTGGAGTACTTCATTACTCATGGATGTTCAGCACGTCGCTACAATACAATGCAATGAGGAGGAACATCTCTTGGAGTACTTCATTACGCAGGGATGTTCAGCACGTCGCTACAATACAATGCAACACAAAACGACACACGAACACATAGGTTAAAAGTGGCTAGATTAACTGCACGACAATCAATTTGGCTCGTATATCAAGAACAGCGGGCAAGGTATACTTGAGGAAGACGTACATGTGTGTTACAAACAGTCAAAGAAGCAAACTCGGCGACTCGTCGAGAAAACGCAAGCGTTATTTCGTGCGTAACTTGGACCGAAGTAATCATTAGTCATTAGCGTCTGATGCCAGTGATGATATGAACGTCGTGTTGTGTCAACCCAGGCCGTCCCCATCAGCGTTCAATCAATTAATGCACGCATGTCCATTGTTACGTACTAATGTGTCCATATGGCTGCCCGGACTGTTACAATTGCTCAGTCACCGCCGATGCTGGTGCAAGTAGTATTGTATAACAGTCGTCATCTTGGGATAGCATCCAGAAACCGCAGATTCCGCTCTTTTACTTATAACATAACATTATTGTTATTGTTTTATAACAATTATTTAATAATAATAATAATAATAATAATAATTATTATTATTATTATTATTATTATTATTAGTAGTAGTAGTAGTAGTATATCACAATATTTAATTATATTATTATTATTATTTTCATCATAATCAACGGATTCAAAATTGAATGTCGATTGAATTCAAACTCTCAACACGGCTCCAAAATGCACACTGCACACGCACGAACACACGCGCAACACACGTGCTTGCACATGTATAATTACGTGTATGCTAAGCAGTGGCTCTCAGTTAAGAACCTACCAATCATATTTGTTGCACATCGTGACAACGATATAAGAACACTTGATATCGTATCGCTGCCTGATATCGCAGCAGTGCGCTGTAGCATCGCGTGCGATCTGCACGCAGTAAGCCCTAGTAGCTAACGGAACTACATTAATATTTGACGTTGCGTTTCCTGCCAACATTGCGAATGATCACGAACATCGCACTGACCCAGAACAAACATATCAACGTGTTCTCGGACAGATGAGGTACACGCGCTCTTGTGTGTATTGTCTGGTGCGTGGCGAACTGGCGGCTCTCATTAGGAGGTAGTTATTGTTATGGTAGTTGTAGTGATAATGGTGACGGTGACTACGACATGTACACTCATTTTAGCAAATCAGTGCAACAAATAATACAGTTTAAATAGCTTTATTAAATAAGGTTAAAACAAATGTATTAAATAAAGTTTACATAATTTTATTAATTCTGTGTTAATGTGATGAATATGTTTTCATTATTTGAGAATATATATATATAACCTTTTCAATTACAAATTTACTGTAATCAATGTTTCCCTTTGTTATTTTCCATCATGCAATCCTTATTATTATTATTATTCATGTACATTTCGCTATGTTTTCCTCGTCGTCATATGTTACTCTATGTAAAATTGTTCTGAAATGATCGGTGTCAGAGCCAATGACGACTATGCAATTGTGCGTT
>BSQZ01000119.1:625000-642500 GCA_033239005.1 Lamellibrachia satsuma | reverse complement strand
TTTCATTATGCATATATTGGTATAAATATCTGCAGGACTCTCTATAAGACAACGGCTTCCTTGTCCACTTGCCATCTGGAGCTTGTTTTTTTGGATGGCTTCCTTATCCTCCTGCCATCTGGAACTTGTAGTTTTGGGTGGCTTCCTTGTCATCTTGCCATCTGGAGCGTGTAGTTTTGGGTGGCTTCCTTGTCCACTTGCCATCTGGAGCTTGTAGTTTTGGATGGCTTCCATGTCCACTTGCCATCTGGAGCTTGTTGTTTTGGATGGCTTCCTTGTCCACTTGCCATCTGAAGCTTGTAGTTTTGGGTGGCTTCCTTGTCCACTTGCCATCTGGAACTTGTAGTTTTTTGGGTAGCTTCCTTATCCACTTGCCATCTGGAGCGTGTAGTTTTGGATGGCTTCCTTGTCCACTTGCCATCTGGATCTTGTTGTTTTGGATGGATTCCTTGTCCACTTGACATCTGGATCTTGTTGTTTTGGATGGATTCCATGTCCACTTGCCATCTGGAGCTTGTTGTTTTGGATGGCTTCCTTGTCCTTCTGCCATCAGGAACTTGTAATTTTGGGTGGCTTCCTTGTCCACTTGCCATCTGGAGCTTGTAGTTTTGGGTGGCTTCCTTGTCCACTTGCCATCTGGACCTTGTAGTTTTTTGGGTAGCTTCCTTATCCACTTGCCATCTGGAGCGTGTAGTTTTGGATGGCTTCCTTGTCCACTTGCCATCTGGATCTTGTTGTTTTGGATGGATTCCTTGTCCACTTGCCATCTGGAGCTTGTAGTTTTGGATGGCTTCCTTGTCCACTTGCCATCTGGAGGTTGTCGTTTTGGGTGGCTTCCTTGTCCACTTGCCATCTGGAGGTTGTCGTTTTGGGTGGCTTCCTTGTCCACTTGCCATCTGGAAGTTGTCGTTTTGGGTGGCTTCCTTGTCCACTCGCCATCTGGAGCTTGTTTTTTTTGGATGGCTTCCTTGTCCTCCTGCCATCTGGAGCTTGTATTTTTTGGTGGTTTCCTTGTCCACTTGCCATCTGGAGGTTGTCGTTTTGGATGGCTTCCTTGTCCACTTGCCATTTGGAGCGTGTTGTTCTGGGTGGCTTCCTTGTCCACTTGCCATCTGGAGCTTGTAGTTTTGGATGGCTTCCTTGTCCACTTGCCATCTGGATCTTGTTGTTTTGGATGGATTCCTTGTCCACTTGCCATCTGGATCTTGTTGTTTTGGATGGCTTCCTTGTCCTCCTGCCATCAGGAACTTGTAGTTTTGGGTGGCTTCCTTGTCCACTTGCCATCTGGAGCTTGTAGTTTTGGATGGATTCCTTGTCCACTTGACATCTGGATCTTTTTGTTTTGGATGGATTCCTTGTCCACTTGCCATCTGGATCTTGTAGTTTTGGATGGATTCCTTGTCCACTTGACATGTGGATCTTGTTGTTTTGGATGGCTTCCTTGTCCACTTGCCATCTGGAGCTTGTTTTTAAAAAATGTACACTCTTCATCTTTGTTCACTCGTCTCTGTTTTCTTCACAGTGTTTCTTTTTGTTCACCCGCTTTTACTATCTCGTGGGTCCATATTCACACCTGCTCCTCATTCAACGTTGAAAACTTGACTATATAATTTATTTTACCTGATTGATATCATGTCCGTTCAATTCAATACTGTTCCGCTGTGTAACTATATATTATATGCTAATTTCAACATCCACCCATTCTTGCTCATCTGCTCACCTGCTGTTCATTTAAAATTATATTAATCTTAATTTATAATTAATCTAAGAAATGTGTACGCTAACACCTTCCCTGAGCTATATTTGCTATTGTATTTAAATTTCCAAGCGAATTCATTTGTGTAATTAGAAAAGTTATATATAAACTGTACACTTCATCCTGGCATGAACATTTATTACACAGACGTATGTGTTATTGCCTGATGCTTTTTTAATTGATCGACAACATATGCAAACATCGATATTTAAATACAGTTTTAATTATATAACATAGGCGTACGGTTCAGTTTGTATGTAGTTGGCTGAATTACACGAAATGTGCTGTGTTACATTAGTCATAGTTAAAATATTCAAATAATTTCCTAAACACAAATTAAAAATTAACGTTCACTTGGTGACCAACGGGCTACTCGCTATCTTTCTACTCCATGTCGTAATGTTGAAACCAATACGTTGGTTTCTTTATTATCGTGTTAACGGCGAATACAGGTATACTTGTTTAAGATCTGGTTATGGGTAAATACACGTATAATTGCTTATTATCTGGCTATGGGTAAATACAAGTATGTATGCTTCTTTTTCGGTCATGGGTGGAAGATAATGCTATTCTGCAGTAGCCATGGTCAGATAGCCTTCTACCTTGACCAAGATCAGAGAGCCTCCTGCCTCGGTCATGATCAGGTAGTCTGAGACCTTGGTTATGATCAGAGAACATCCTCACTTGGCCATGATTGCATAACATCCTCTCTTGGTCATGATCAGATAGCCTGCGACCTTGATCATGATCAGAGAACATCCTCAATTGGCCGTGATCACGTAACATCCTCTCTTGGTCATGATCAGTTAGCCTCCGACATAATCAGAAAACTTACTGCCTTGGTCATGATCAGAGAACATCCCCTCTTGGCCATAATCAGGTAGCCTCCGATCTGGGTCATGATCATAGAACATTCTACATTTGTCGTGGTCAGAGAACATGCTGGATTGGCCATGATCAGAGAACATCAGGAGCTTCTTGTTGTCCCCATAATCAGAATACTTCATGCTTCGTTCAGGTCGTTTTTTGTGTGATATTTTGCGCCTAATCCGTTTCAATCTGTAACTGAATCGACTCTGTCGTCGCCACTTCTTCCACACATTCGCGTTCATTTCTCACAGCTAATGGGTTGTCACAGTGCGGTGTATAGTAAATAACAAACCAGTGAATGAATCGCCTAACGGAACCAAAACGTCGCCTTTCATTATAAAAGGCGGTGTGTTCACAACAGTACCTGGCCCGAATACCATTCTACATTGACGCCAACAGCTAATTAGCTTCCATATTTAGTCTTTAAGTAGTTCCAGTTGACGTTGACATAGTCCCTGGAAGTGCGTTGTTGCTCCTAGAAATAGAAAAACAGGTGAAGCAATCGATTTTTCTACGGTTGAAGAAACTGCACGGGGATGATAAAACGGCTACTTATAATAAAAAAGTCAAACGGTAGTTAAATTTTAAACGCGTGTTTTCGCGTGCGTACGTACGTACGCACGCACGCGCGTCCGCATCCGTCCGTTACTGAATATGTACAAGTGTGTGCGCGCGCACATGTGTGTAAGTGTATTTTAGTGTGAGCGTGTACTGGAGCGCGTGTGTTTGCTCAAACACGATATCTTTACGCACAACATAACACATAGCTCATCGATGCCATTGTCGCTGTCTGTCTTTGCTCGGCGTAGCGGGCCGGCGTGACCGTTACATTATTCAGTAACAATTGATTTCTCAGCGTGGTTGGCTTCGTCGCGTGCTCTCGCCTGTCGGCGCATCTCAATCCCACGATCGCTGTTATTACGGGCAGGTTTGTCTTCGCGGGGTCGTAACACTATCATACTGGCCTTTATAGGTAAATTAGTTCGGACAGTCCAAGCCGAGCCCAGCATTGTGTGCAGTGTATGTTTTACATTTACCTGATTACGTACATATGTACGAAAAGTTCTTCCGGGACAGGTTTCGAATTAACAGTGGTATATTTTCGAGGACGAACAAGTGCACTGGTATCTTCGATGAGTTCAAGGAACTATTACAGCGTTATATGGGAATTCACTTAATCTGACTGTGTTTCATCGGTGTACACTGTTTTTATGATGTATGTGTTTACGTCGTCAGCTTTATGTAACAGTGCGTTCATAAATGACATACGTTTCTTTCATTTGCGCTATGAAACAATCGCGGTGGTACACATTTCCCGAACGTGTGTTGTTAAATCAGCTACGCTTGGTCCTTGACCAGAATTCACTGTCACGGATGTGCGCGATAAAACATTCTCTAACACAACATTTCATTGGTTGATACGAGAACTGTGACATAGTTCAATGTCATGTTGGCTTAGCTGGATCCACCAGTATATGAATGAATGAACTGTATTCAACAACAATTCAATAACATGACAAGTGAATAGACTTTTGTGACTTAGAAGATCCTTTAGAAACCCAAAATAAAACTATAGCAAGGATGTCCCAGTGCAGTGTACATAACCTACTATGTCATGACAATTAAATAATGCGACATAATAATACAACGTAAGTGTGAATTAACACGTTAGCCTTATATAAACAGTTGCAATTATTACGATTTGATGACAAATGAGATATTATTAATAAAAAGATAACCTACACTAGGACGCACAAAGCAAGTATGGCTTAATATATTAGTGCTGCATTGCTTCAGGAGGAAATGTATTAACAGAAGTGGAGACTGTAACTTGACAATATAGTTACAATAGCAGTTAAATATGACACACAGTGGATTGTAAGTGTTGAGAAAAGAAGGTAGAGGTACATTTTAATTCAGAAATGTATTGGTTTAACACAGCCGTATTTAGCTAATAATTTAAACTGGGCATTGATTAAAGCTTGCCCAAACCATCTCTCGACGACTAACGGAACTGCTGACGAGAACGTCGCTCCCGAGAGATCAGTTGACTCCCGTTGTGAAGAATGATGATTACACCGATTACCCTGATCCGCTCTCCCTATGTGCAGAACCATCGAGTGCGATTACAACATTCGCTCAGCATCTGGATTCCACTTCGCGCACTCGAACATGCTCGTACAAACAATCATGCTCGTACAAACAATCATGCTTTCGCCGTATCTGATATTTGAAGGATCACTTAAATTATTATGAATTGTGCATTGGATGATATATTTAATGGTGGTTAAATGGCTTATTGAAGACATCCATAGACATGGCATAATACTTGTACTTGTCAAAACCAAGCAACACGATGGCTATGCGAGATGAGTATTCGACAATAATTAGAGTTGGTGACAACCTGTTTGAAATATGGTTCAACCACAATGTATGCCATAAAACCATACAACGACAATTTTAAAAGGTTTTCAAGCATTCTATACTGATATTTATTGGTGGCATGACGTTTCCAGATGATATTGTGAAATATAAACATGTTAGCCGAAGAGGATAGGAAACGAGTGGACGGATAAAAAGAGGTAAACGGAGACGGGAAAGGACGGAACAGGGAGGCGGAAAAAGAGGAAATTAGACGACGAGAAGGGATATTAACGTCACCAATAAACACAATGTTTGATCTACCATCCGTCATAATATGCTGTGCAATATATCATTTAAGCAACTGGTAATTCAACAAGTGTAACAACTGGAAACACATTAATTAAGTAATAGGGCACATGCTTTCATGTGTGTGTTTCTCTGATTTGCGGGTCAATCTTGGCAACCTGTCTCTGCCTTGATATCGTTGCAACCAAAGCCAAGACGCACAAGCCGTGCCAAGGAGGTCGCCGCATTTGGTGCCAAGATAACAGTTGATCTGGATGTAAGTCAGGAAGGGTGGTGTTTACCCAAAGGTACTGATCCTTCTTTATCGTAAAATAATGTGATGTGGTATATACAATATTTATTTAAACGTCTTGACCGCACAAATATATATGTATTAATGAATCACCTTTACAATACATATTTTAACCGTCATCTGTTTAATCTGAGCGATCCTACACGAATATCTTGTGTACACTGCATGCGAAGGGAGGGCCTTTTTGTCGAAATTGATTATCTGTCGACATGACGAGCGGAGCGCCTCACCGCAATAAACGTTGTCCACAGGGATTGGAAATTGTCGACATTTGTTCCAGAATTTATCGAAAGGCAAATTTAATAGTCATAAACAGATACCGGAAACTCATAGCACAAATGGCGGTTCAATAAGGGCGGAAATGTGTAAGAATCTATACAGTTTACAGCTATAACATGATTTTGCCATAAAAACGACCCGAATGTGTACCTTTGAAAGCAATATAGGAAAGAGTTCCGAAGTCTCGAAGAGAAGTGCACCCTGCGTAGTTAATGGAAAGCGAAGGATAAAGCCCAACTCAAATTAGGCACAAATACGGAGTATGAACGTTTATAAAAAAAAAATTTAGAGGCATACAGAGGGGAGGGAATTGAATATATATATATATATATATATATATATATATATATATATATATATATATATATATATATATATATATATATATATATATATATATATATATATATAGAAGTATATATATATAGAAATATATATATATATATATATATATATATATATATATATATATATATATATATATATATATATATATATATATATATATATATATATATGTATAAGTACATATATACATACACACACATACATGCACACGTACATACACACATACACACATAAATACATACATACATATATACATACATACATACACACATACATACATACATACATACATACATACATACATACGTACACACATACAGACAGCGACCCGACGACGACGGGGAAAGAGATACGCAGCCCATGTCGTATCGAGCGCGCGGTCCCACCATTTGTCGGTGAGCGGCTTGCTAGTCGCTGACACAACATTCAGAGTAGACGAAGATAGAGTCTCACCCTCGTCGTGATTAGCTATCCGCTAGTTAAAGCCATTTGCCAGCTGCACCTCGGACCCGTGTGTAGAGTCTCGTCGAAAATCAATGCGCCCATGTCTGTGTAGATCCCCTGACGGGTCCCGCCTCGCACCGACACCTTTAGCGAGCAGCAGGCGTGTGTGGTATGCTAGGCAAACCTGACGTAGAAGACCAATTCCACGGAATCGATATGTGCAACTCAAACCAATCCAATTCTTTAATTCAGACTTAAATACACATATAGGTCGTATAGGTCCATGTAGTCACAGTTAACAAGATGATGTAAAAACGATGAAACATAAAACACGCATTCAGTACCAACTACATTAACACCAGGTCGTAATTCACATATAGATACTTTTTCCTTTATTATGTAGGTTCGTGTAAGCAAGGAATATTAGCTTCAACGCATATGCTTTGAGCGAGTATTAGTAGCAAATTAGGCAGCAATCGTTGCTCTTTGTCTTTCGCGACCTTTCAATATCCAATCAACGGCCAATGTTGCGGTTTGCCGACCATCACATTCACATACCTGTAACAACGGTCGTTGATTCGATAATATATGCATCCCGTTGTTAACTTGAGCGTTTTCTTCTCGAAACGTGTATTCGTCGTTCGATAAGTGTTTCACTAAAAACAGCTTTTCAACAAACTTGTTTGCACTGCATCGATGAAATAACTGGTTAGATATTTAGAATATGGATCTCAGGCGCGAGAATGTTGTGAACACTACATATTTTATTAAGTATAGCGACTGGTATATTTCTATCAACCACTAATGAGACGACATACCACTGGTCGGAGTAGATACCCTCCTAATGTAGGCACACGTGGTCTAGGCATATACAAGACATCGCCATTTGCAGGTTAAATTAGAGAATGTATGATTTCTTACAATGACAGCATTCAATGTAATGTTCTTTAGCCACGTACTTTTTTGTTAATGCTGTCGTAATGCAACGTGATAATGACTTTGTAATGTAGTGTAGCGCTAAAGGGACACACAAGTCATGCTTTTGGACCGAGCTGCGCATGCGCTTATCGGTCGCGCTGAATAACATGTCAGCCCTCAGTCAACCGGAGAAATGGAACCGGAATGTCACGCTTTTAGAACACATTCTGATTAAAACAGTGGTGTGATATTCTTGACTTTAGTTGCACATGATTAGTTTTTGTTAGTTAGTTTATTTTTTCTTTTAGGTGCATAGCCCCAAAACCATGACTTTTGTTCAGCTTTAACCGACAGCAATAATACGTGTTTAGAGGGGTCTACGTCATTGTGATACATTTCTTAAACAATGAGTTCCACCAACTTTATAATGGATGCTATCTCCAGCAGACAATGCAATGCGTAATGTAATATTTATAATGATTTTATTATCATTATTATTATTTACATATCTGCCCCCCCCTCTCTCTCTTTCTCTCTCTCTCTCTCTATCGCTCTCTCTCTCTCTCTCCACCTCCCACCATCCCACTTCTCTCTCCTTCTCGATCTCCCCTACCTCTCTTTTCCATGGCTACCCTATACTCCCTACATGTTCCCACTCACTCCAATATTCCCTGCCCACCCCCCCCCCCCACACACACACACACACACACACACACACACACACACACACACACACACACACACACACACACACACACACACACACACACACACACACACACACACACACACACACACACACACACACATACACACACACATATGAACGAAGCACCTGTTCCCACCTACTGCCTACTGGGCGTAATCCACCGCTAGCAAATACCACTTCCCTATATCGGGAATGTAAAAAAGAACAACCACCTGTGCTATCTCCAATGTAAATATAACTCGAATACGTAATGGCCACGACACCGCTCTGCTGTTCCGGCCTCCCTCCCGGAATAGATGTGCCGTTTTTCGGCGTTTGCACGCAGCAATGTCAATCAAAACTTAACCACGTCGGGCAGATGCAAAGTAACGCCCAATAGCTACATTGCACGATTTCCGTTTACCGTAAATGAGCATTTATCGCTTGTCAATTGTGTAGCCGCACATTGCTGGCATAGTGTCGATAATGCATTCACTTAGTCCGGATTCACGTGTGGAAGTGAGCCGTTCACTCAGTATGCGCTTGTCAAACTGTATCGCCGGTGTGGGCTTGCGAATAGAGGATAGTGTCTTTTCTCCAGGCTGAACGAAATTCATTATTTCAGTACGTGCGTGTTATGATCATTTCAGCACAGTACTGCATGCATTTAAATTTTGCTGATATAAAACGATACAAAAACACCATGTTGAACCTCTATCATAGTTAGCAAAGTTGGCTAACCAAGCCAGTTTCGCATTGTAACATTAAGAACAAGGCGAAAATACACACGACAGTGCCATCGTCTACTGTACTGCACATGTAGATAAATAAATCGTCGATTTAGAAACAGCACGGTCAGGGGTATTATCGGAACGAGCCCGGCGCGTTTCTTGAGGTTCGCGACGGAGCCGCGTGGTAGAGCATCAGCGGCAACTGACGTCACGACCGTGTCAGGTTTGATATTGTAGTCATATTTCACAGGAGAGCGTTTATAGGCTGTGACAGTTTCAGGCCTGGTGCCCTTTGCACGGGGCTTACGTGCACAGATTTACGTTCAACACAAAGTGGGAGTCGACTGGACGTCAGCCACGGGAATAGAACTGTGACGTCGACCTGAGGTTATTCTTAGTAGTATCAATAGGCCATATTTTTATTATTGTTGTTGTTATTATTAGCCATAGTAGTACAGTAAAACAGAGGAAGTATAATTAAAAATACTTATACAAATTTGAATGTAGATTACAGTGGGTGAGCAGCTGATATGTGTTATATGCGAAACGTTTTCGTTGCGGTAAGCCAAGAATATATTGCCTGGAGGGAGCCGACGTAGGGTGTTGTGATATGATAGTGGACACATTAGCAAATCGACCAGGCCACCTGAACTTAGACAAGTACATGTCCCTCTGCAATTGTTAGTTGGCCGTTCGCTTGGATTGTGACGCGCGCGGCAATCCATAATGGTGCAATGAGTTTAACAGGGGATGTGAGGTAACTTCATTAATGTACGGCGCACGCGTACTGACGTCCGACGAACGGCATTCGTAGTGCACTCATTAGCTCGTACCGTGTGTTGTCCAACATACACGTTTTTTAAAACAAATGTCCGACAAACTTTCAAGCAGTACCACACGAAAGCGCCTTTGGGCTCTACGTGCACTACTCTGTTTCATACAATAAAACCAAAAACAATCACTTACGCACTGTGCTGTAGGTTTATATATATAATATATTCCGCAAAAGCGGTCTTATAAATAATATTAATTAATTCATAAATTGAGTTCCAGTAAGTAATACTGAAACATAATTATGAAACACAAATTTTTCACAGTAAAATAACGCGACATAAAAATGCATTTATCTGGAAACTATTCATACAGCACACGTTAGATTATCTGGGGAGCACCTACTGGATCAACCCGTTTGAAGGTAATGTTATTTGTTCGCTTCACATTTCCTAAGTTCACACAGCTTAATAAATGAGTGTCTGGCTATATCGTGGAAGTATGTTAATGGACAGCTTTTGTGCATTGATTCTAGTCATGGTGAAGATTTCCGGGATAAATTGAGTTATTGCTGCAATGAACAGATATATCGGAGCGAACATAACAGGTATTTTGAAACAATTAGCGCTACGTGTAATAACTCTCCTCCTCCTCCTCCTCCTTCTCCTCCTCCTCCTCCTTCTCCTCCTCCTCCTCCTTCACCTCCTCCTCCTCATCCTCCTCATCCTCCTCCTCCTCCTCCTCCGTCTCCATATCCTACTCCTCGTCCTCTTTCTCCTTCTCCTCGTCCTCCTTCTCCTTCTCCTTCTCCTCCTTCTCCTCCTCCCCCTCCTCCTCCTACTTCTCCTTCTCTTCCTCCTCCTCCTTCTCCTCCTCCTCCTTCTCCTTCTCCTTCTCCTCCTCCTCATTATCAACAACATTACTGTCACCATCAGCATCATCATCACCAACATCACCGTCACCGTCACCGTCACCATCATCATCATCACCAACATCACCGTCACCATCACCATCATCATCATCACCAACGTATGTCACACGTGAACTGTGTATTTCTAATTCTCTTAGACGGACCAATTCGATATGGTTGTGGAATTCGGCTCCCGCTATCTCGATGGAATCATCGGTTGTAAACATGGCCGTATGGCGTGCGGTATATGATAATTGGCTATTTGGTGTACAACTAGACGCACGCTTCTGGAAGATCAGATTATCTTATCTCCGATGTCTCGTTGAATAGGACCGTTATTCCCACGTTTCATTTGCAATTCCGCAGAACAAAGCCTACCTATCATGCAAGATGAAAACGTAAAAAAATTGTAATTTTATTTTCACAATGCAACATGTTCACGTGTTAATTTAGCCACAATGGGTTTGTCTAACAGGCGGTGCTTGTTATGATGAAGTGTGCTTTGCCATAATATATATGTTACCAGTTGATGCTTATTAGTAACAGTTAGTGCTGATATGTTGGAGCAGTGTAGGATTGCAGCTTCAAAGGGCAATCAAATCCTTGGATTGATTCGGAGAATAATACTGTATAAGGAAAAGAGTTAATTATACCTCTGAATAAAGCAATAGTTTGGCCTCGTGTAGAATACTGTATACGAGCTTGGAGTCCCTATGGCAAGTAGGGCACAGATACGCTAGAATGAATACAGAGGAGAGCAACTGAACTGATTCCAGAACTGAGATACTTTAGTCACGAAAAACGCCTAAACGAATGTAGTTCACAACCCTAGATATAGGAGAATAGCAAGACGGTTTAGTATATTGAATGCTTATGACAATATTGATACAAGTATTTTTGTCACACTTAAGGTAAATAGACGAACCAGAGAACAAAAATGTATTTAGTGACGGATCAGTGGAGACTACATAGCAGACAACATTCGTTTTCACAGAGGACGATACATAAATTGAACAACGTATCTACTGATGACGTAAATGCTAGCAGCATGAATATGTTGTCCACTTTCCATCGGTGTTTGTTCTGCTTCCGGTGTCAATCTTGTAAAATCTTTTTACATTTGGGCTGGGATAGCAGTGCTGCTAAAACGAGTTTGACGACAACAGCAGCAGCAGCAGCAGCAGCAACGTCAACAACAACAGCAGCAGCAGCAACAACAACATCAGTAGCAGTGGATTCAGCAGTAGTTTACATAATACATTTACGACAGAGCACACATAAAACGTCTACGACGACTCGAAATGATCCAACGCTCAAAACTCAACACAAGGTGTACCGTCGAACACGTGAAACCACGCCTCCTCAGTCCAACAGAGGTTCACATTAGGCATAGCTTGAGCTGACGCCTCGTCAGTCCAACAGAGGTTCACATTAGGCATAGCTTGAGCTGACGCCTATTCAGTGCAACAGAGGTTCACATTAAGCATAGCTTGAGCTGACACCTCGTCAGTGCAATAGAGGTTCACATTAGGCATAGCTTGAGCTGACGTCTCATCAGTCCAACAGAGGTTCACTTTAGGCATAGCTTGAGCTGACGCCTCGTCAGTGCAACAGAGGTTCACATTAAGCATAGCTTGAGCTGACGCCTCGTCAGTGCAACAGAAGTTCACATTAGGCATAGCTTGAGGTGACGTCTCATCAGTCCAACAGAGGTTCACATTAGGCATAGCTTGAGCTGACGCCTCGTCAGTCCAATAGAGGTTCACATTAGGCATAGCTTGAGCTGACGTCTCATCAGTCCAACAGAGGTTCACATTAGGCATAGCTTGAGGTGACGCCTCCTAAGTCCAACATAGGTTCACATTAGGCATAGCTTGGGCTGACGCCTCGTCAGTCCAACAGAGGTTCACATTAGGCATAGCTTGAGGTGACGCCTCCTCAGTCCAACAGAGGTTCACCTTAGTCATAGCTTGAGCTGACGTCTCATCAGTCCAACAGAGGTTCACATTAGGCACAGCTTGAGCGTACTCTCTTTGCACAAACGGGGCATTTCACGCGGCAGAAGACGGCTATGTCAACGCGAACATAAATCTTTCAGGTTGCGTGTAGAAATATAAATACATAACAATGTATACGTTGATGATGTATGCGGCTGCAGAAGTAATAATGTACCTACAGCTGCAATGAGTCTTTCTTAGCCTTTGACCACTGTGTCATATTCTAAGCCAGTATCATTGTCTCCCTGAGGGTTGTCATTCATTTCCATGTGCCTAGGCCTGTTTCTGACGTCACTCTGTAGCACTCTTAGCATGTCTGTACGGTGACAGGCATTCCTATGTCTGTATTGGTTAGTACCTAGCACAAGGGCTTTCTGTGCAGGGGTAATGTAGACATCTCTGGGACACAATAACCCACGCTGTACATATTGCACAGAGTATATTCAGTGAAAATATTCCATCTTTGCTATACAACCACATACTAATATAAGAGGGTGTGAGGTGCCAAAAGTGGTCCCTTCAAAACGTTGACTTACTAACGGCACAGTTTCAGCAACATTGCGACTGTCAGGGTTATTCACATATATTATGGAAAATAAGCCGTTTACAATTAGACAAATACTTTGAACTGAGATAAAACTAAAATATTAAAGCTAGCTCTCCAGTTAAAGCTAGCTCTCCAGTTAAAGCTAGCCTTCCAGTTAAAGCTGTACGTAGTATAATTAACTTATGCACTGGAAATAGATGGCGTATTACGGCGGCTTTGACAGGGGATAAGGACGCCTAGCGTTGAAAAATAGTCGCATTCGACTAAATTTAGCCGTTCTTCCCAAGGGAACGATGCGCGAGGATCCCGAACCCGTGATGATGGAGCTGCTGGCGAACAGCGAGCTTACGCACGCACGTACGCACGCACACACGCACGCACGTACGCACGCGCAGACTCCGCGATGCGACACGTCGGGCTGAATTAGCAACAGCTGCAGCCGAAGTCTGCGGCATTTAAAAGTGGCTGGTCGGACGACAAACAACGACTACCGATCGATAATTTCGCCGAGGAGCGCCGGCATCCGAACACGGCCCGGACGCACGCGATGCTCCTTCGCTGGCGACTCTGGCACGTGGCCGAGATTGCGGCGAGCTGTTCCCGGGGAGAGGCAAGCGAACGGTACGCCGAGATGCGAGTCTCGGAGTGCGGTGACACAGTGGCTAAAACATCGGAATCTCAATCGATCGAGAAAACTGAAGCGAGGGCAATTTCGTAAATTCCACTTCCTTGTGGTTCGTTCAGCTGTATACACGAGTATGTGGCTATAGACATTGGTGAATTTTGGTGAACGAATAGCTATTGCCCAGTAATATGTGTGTAACTAAATTCTCCCCAGACCAGTTGAGTTGGTGTCAGAATGAACACGTCCGCCAAAGGTGAAGTGAAGCTTTGAGCGGTCTTTAGGACCGGCTAAAGCGCTATGTGAGACGCATACCCAGTGTGCCTTGTTGCAGACTGAACTGCCTGTGGGATTATATAAAGGTCTGAGTTACTGGAATCACGCTTGTGGGATGACAAAACGGAACACGTGCGGGAAGGTGTTTGTGATGTCGCGGCGAAGATATCGTTGGTGGCAGCGTTGGCGTGGACGGTGTTGCCGAGTGCTGGCGGGTAGACGTAACGGTATCGGCTGCTATTTTTTGCATCAGATGTTTTCCATCGGTAATCTCTCGATTCCTGGAAAAATAATCTGCGATTTTAAAACAATTATTTGGGAGTACTAAACATGTATTATTTTACAGGAAGTTATGCGCACAACTGCCATCGAGAAAAATGACCGTTTATATGTTCGTAAATTCGCAAGAAGCAGCCGTATAGGGTGCACTTTTATTCAATTATACCATCCCTCCTTACTGCGGAAAATAATTACGCAATGGAAGACACAGCCCAGTACCAGAAAACCAGATTATATGATTCCTCTATAGATCTTATTGTCTTCAATTTAAAACCAATTCACATGTCGTAATTCGACAATCTTCTAGATAATCTCTTCGTCGCAGTGTTGCACTTTCCACATCAGCTCCAACTTCCGGTCACGTGTTTTCTCCGCACTATTCCATTAGCCGCAGATTGACGTCACATCCTGAAGATGCGTCCTGCTTAGTTTCCGCTTCCGGACAACCACAGAACGAAGTAGCTACGTTTGGCAATTTGGGTGGGATGTAATGGAATAGCTGCTCTTAGTAGCGTGAGAAATATTTGAAGATCGTGCGAGAAACCAATACGCAAGCCGCTGTACAGTTTCTGCCACCGTGCAAGATGGGATGTATTGATTTGTGTGCGTCTAACAGATAGGCAGCGCAGTAGTCGTGTTTCGCCGTGACAAGTACTTGTATTAAACAAGTTGCCAAGGCTGTTACAATTCGTGGCCACATGTTATCAGCGCTTGACATTCAGTGTTGCTTCTCTGTGTCGTCGCTTGCCAGAGCTTCCCATCCGGTTGAAATGACCGGTATTATTTCCACTGTCGTCTATTATACTATAACATCGAGTTTTGAGTTGGTGTCCGTCACTTGCTTTGTTTGTGACACAGATACATTTTAGAGCAGTTGTTGGGTTAACACATCGCTGCCATTATCATGATCAGTCACAATTTCATAATGATTATATAGTTGTCAGTTATTTTCACACAAATCACTTCAGTTGTGTAAACAGTAAAATGACACGTTCGCTCACTCACTCACTCACTCACTCACTCACTCACTCACTCACTCACTCACTCACTCACTCACTCAACTCACTGGTTATTTTATTACTGTATCACTATAATTTGTTCATCATAACCAGCAGCAATATCTGGTTTGTCATACAATCAGATATAAGTGTGTTTTACAGGCTCACACACACACACACACACACACACACACACACACACACACACACACACACACACACACACACACACACACACACACACACACACACACACACACACACACACACACACACACACACACACACACACACACACACACACACACACACACACACACACACACACACACACACACACACACACACACACACACACACACAAACACACTTGCACACTACTTGGATTATTAAAACAAATGGAATTGTATATTTTTAAATATTTTTTTCCCGGTTGAAATTAATAATGTATGTAATGTATGGTGCTATTTAACTACAAACAGCAGACATGATCAAATAATATATATATATATATATATATATATATATATATATATATATATATATATATATATATATATATATATATATATATATATATATATATATATATATATATATATATATATATATATATTCGAAACACCAACTTGTTGACACTGGGGAACACGTAACTCGGAAGAGCGGTTAACTCGGGTATGTCCGGTCCCGACCGCGCGAATGACTTGCTTCATCGCCCTACGACCAACACGGGAGCCGTCTCTCCCCATGCCTGGCGTGTCCAAGGCCTCAACAATTATGCACATCATAAATATTGCACAAACCTCCACGTACACGGCAATTCGTGTAGACTTTCACTGTGTGTTGTAGTAATGAAAACGAGCTGGATGTTGTTGCTGTGAATTAGTCATCTGTTAATTATTTACTACGCCACGCATCGTGAAACCGCCACTGTGTATCAGTTCAAGGAACTAAGTAACATGTTTTCAATGCTTGCACATTGCAAGCAGCGTAATTCCAGGAGCGTTTGTGATTTAATTTACAAATTTAATACATCTGAATGTGTCTGAAAATGACACTCATAAGACAGTCATTCGAATTGATTGACGCAAATATGCCACGAAAGAATCGGGAGAGAACTGTCGTAGCGTCAGCGTGCTTGCGACCATGAGCCGTCTCGACGTTACCGCTTCGTAGCGATCCATCGATCGCTGCTCCATCCGATTCCTATCAAGCGGCTATTGGCGGCAGGGGATGGTTTATAACACAATGTCTGCTGCCGTACCGTCGCGTAGAGAAACGACCTAATCAAGTCGTTCAATGGCTCGTGAGTCTAACGAATCACAACATGCATTGAGGACATTGTCAGTGAAGGCGTTGCGTTATCGGTCTTGATGGTTCGTCCCTTACAACAGCTGCCCAATTCTGTATGCTAAATGTTCACAGTCTGATCGTTGTCATTGTGAAATCATTTTATACAACGTAAATGAAATACCATTTTGTACGTATTGTTTTACCGTTATCCGCTTAATTTGAATGTTTCCACTCGAATATCGGGTTACATCGCGTGCTGAACGAGATCGATATTCATAAACAGATAACGATCAGATTGTATTTAAAAATTGCGGTTCATTAAAACACATCTGGGCGATCAAAATGTCAGAAGTGATGTAGCGTATGCTATATAATATGAGTTTCCGATAAAACTGTGTAACTTTAACATTTGTATAATATAATCAATATTGAACAATTGTAGTGGTTATTATTGTTATGGAAACGTGGTTCAGTCAGATGTGCCATTTATTAGTAGTTACGTATAATAAACGCGTAGACTATTATTGTGCGCACACCAGACGCAACATTAGCCGCTGTTCGATGCATTTTTAATAAGGTTTAGTTATAAGCAGTCATCCTGCCTAACATGCCTAGTCATATGGACAGCGGATTTGTTCTGTTCGCTCTGCCGATATATCATCAAGTGCACTATTAATATGCCATATGCTATTCCGCATCGGTGAATTAGTAATTAGTGAAGTTGTGTTCTACTATTAGCATGTATGGTGTATTGAAACATGAATTTGATATCGTTATAGTATTGCATAAATTGGTCTTTCGTCATCGTGTT
>BSQZ01000119.1:585000-622500 GCA_033239005.1 Lamellibrachia satsuma | reverse complement strand
TCTCATTCATACTCATAGCAATCGTTCTTAGAAGAAGAAGGAATCGCTCAGTGACAGTAGCGCTGTGCTTTTCCTCCTTGTTCCCTGATGTACAGGGGCGAAGGTCAGGAAAAGTATTGTCGAGCCACTTTTCTCTTCTTTCTCTCCATAGTTGTCCCGACCAAACCACCAGCCTGAAGGTCTTGACGTCACCGACCGACAACATTTCTTTGGACTGTGAATGCTTTTATCGGAAGTAGGACTGCTACCAGCATAACCCTTAAACAAATGTTTTTGGCCAAGTTGGACAAACGATGTCACGGATAGTGCATGTCGTATTTCGTATTTAGTTGTTACACATGTGTGCCCACCTTCAATCTCACCACTAGGTGTCGTCAGATTTCCACTGCCATAATACAGTGTGTATAAGTATAATTTAGCGTCACTGACATAGCGAATATAGTATATTGTCCATAGCACAATAAGAAAATATTATAGGGTGTGTGGCAGGATTGGTTATCAACCTCTCATTTCCCACCTGTTTGGGGTCAACCTCCCACCTCTCATCAATTTAGAGAGTCTACCTCCCGCCAAGCCTACATCCCACCTCCCACCTGTTTTTGAGGCCAACCTCTCATTCCCACTTTCTGCCACACCTTCATAATAGTATCAACAGCGTTGATCAACATACTTTAACTGAATGCCATTATCATTGCCACATGTTTCTTGTCTGTCCTCTAGATATGGACGTTAATGTTTCTCATGATCGTGCTGACGTCGATCGGCTGCCTGTGCATGGAAACGCTGCCTTCGCTCCGCGTGCCGCTGGAAAACAACCCTCAGCCGTTTGTCATCATCTACGACAACGCGACGGAGGCGACGATCACGGAGCTCGACAACCAGATGACCAACAACCGGAAGCTGCGGGACATCCTCACGACGCAGCCGCACCCGGTACTGGAGCAGCTCGACTCGTTCTGTACGTGTTTCTTCACGATCGAGTTCATCGTTCGGCTGATCGCGGCGCCGGACCGCATCAGCTTCTGGAAGTCGCCAATGAACATCATCGACGTGCTGTGCGTGCTGCCGATGTGGATCAAATACATCATGCTGCTGAGTAACGTGTCGGTCAACATGAAGCTGCTCGCTGTCTACTTCCTCATCATGATGCTGCGCGTGCTGCGTATCTGTCGCGTGCTGCGCATGGCGCGCCACTACACGGCCGTCAAGATCCTGCTGCTCGCGCTCAAGGCGAGTCTGCGCGAACTTCTCATGCTGCTCATATTCGTGTTCATCGTCGTGCTCATATTCTCCGTCATCATCTACTACGCAGAGTTCTTCGAGGAGGACACGTTCCAGTCGATACCGCACGGCTACTGGTGGGCGATCATCACGCTGACGACGGTCGGGTACGGCGACATGTATCCCAAGTCGGTGATGGGCTACCTCGTCGGCGCCATGTGCGCCCTGACGGGCATCCTCGCCACCGGGCTGCCGGTGCCCATCATCGCCAACAACTTCAACCTGTATTACGGACACGCGCTGCTCAAGGACGCGCTTGACCACAACCGAAAGATCAAGTCGGAGCGACGCAAGGAACAGGAGCTCGCCATGATGATGATGATCGAACGCGCCTCGGAGAACGACAAGGAGGGCAAGTGCATCGTCAAGGAAGAGGCCGTGTGACGCGACGATCACGTGCTGGACACGCGGTGATCACATGACCTCGCGTCAATGCTCAAATGGGATGCATCGACAGTTGGTGTTGCAGCCAAACGAATGCTGCGGGTTCGTCGTACATCATTGCGGACGGGAACGGTTTTATTATGTGGCATTGCAAAATATTACACGTGGTCAGTATTCGGACGTGTGCTCCCGACGGATCTGATTAGTCGGACGTTACGGCTGGCCTGGTGGAAAGAAACAAAGATTAACATGGTTTGCTTCTCCGCCTTTACACCTTGCAAACTCGTCCGACAGCCAGGCTTCTATGTGGATTGAGACGACCGGCCTGGCAGTGATATCACAGCAGTTGTTACGCCTTAATGACGTCACGGAACCGGGCGGAACCTTCGCGTCTGAAAGTGGAGTATACTTCAATGGTGTGTACGATTGAGCGATGCTGAAAAGTGGAGTATACTTCAATGGTGTGTACGATTGAGCGATGCTGAAACGTCGCACGCACATGCAAGGCAAGACACCCGCGACGCGAACAGAACTATAGTTTTACGAGATAACAAAACAGGTTTCGTTGTCGAGTGACGCTGTGAAATCTGACGGGTTTGTATCATACATAACATGAAAGCATATCGAACTTTCGTACTTCGTTCATGCGTGATCGCTTGCGTTTTCTCTTATCCACATATCAATTGCCCCCCTAAGTATTAACTTAGCAACTGAATTTCGCATCGGTGGTGCCTGAAGCACGTCTCATTGTCATGTGTTCAACCACAAACCGTTTCCAATAATCGCTGCGTTTAACGTGTAGCACATTTGTTATACGTGTCGTCGACACGTACTCGTGTAATTCGTAATTCGTACTCGATACGTTTTGACATATTTTCCTTTTGAATTCGTAGATTTTACGACTGACTATATCCTCTTTGACATGTTGTCCGCTGTTCTTTGCAGCTTATATTATAAATGTTTGCATTTTTCACCTAGTTCAAGCCGCAATAACGTCAGTTGTGCGTCTAAGTTACACAATTGCGCTACTTATATAAGAAGGATTCTCACGACGTCACATAGCAGTTATTCGCTTCAAATTGCGGTTAATTAGCAAGTTGTGGTCACCGACTTCATCGCTGTTACAGACATAGAAATCACACCAATAGGACGTTCATCGATATTCTTAGTTAGTGTGTAATCGTCTACGTTTTGGAATTATTATAATTATCTATGCAAACTGGAATTATACTATGATGATGTTTAATGTACTGATATATATCCGGCTGCATATTAAGGCGCTGGACATATTCCATGTTGGTTTACCTCCTAGTGTGAAGGACATGATTGTGTAACGCGCATGTTGTATAATAGATTTCTTAATGCGTCGTATACGACATGAAAGTCTTTCTATAGGTAATGCAGTTTCGACGCATGTTTAAAAACGATTTTGTTTAAAAAAAAATAATGCGTACATTTCACAATACATGCAGTGCTGAGCTTACTTGACAGCAAATTTCATAAAATAGTGTGCGTGACGATTTAAAGACATAGTGGTGTTTAATTCGCTGTATTGTCCTAGCGTCAATGTAATTTTAGTTAAAACGCATTCGTCTAAAGTGTCAGTACTAAGATACATTTGACATATAGCTAAATCTCCATAAATAAAAAGAGCTAAATTAAAAAACAGACAGTTCGTCATAAACTATTTGACACAAACCCCAAAAGTAGCCAGAGCAACCGCTCATGCAGGCCATAGATGTGGGTATCTGCAAGCATCTATTAGTTCGTAATCGTTTTCTCATGTAATTATCCCACATTTGTTGTGCCTGATTTCTATGTTCTGGTAGATTTTTGCATGCATTCGAGTAATAATATGTTGATACTAAAGGCGGGTTTTATCAAACACAAGCAATCGAAATGCCACCGCTGTTAGCTAATGTTTCTTTTAGAGCTAATCAAAATGAAAGCGTTTTGTTAGTACGCGATAGGAGGTCGTATATATATATATATATATATATATATATATATATATATATATATATATATATATATATATATATATATATATATATATATATATATATATATATATATATATATATATATATATATATATATATATATATATATATATATATATATATATATATATATATATATATATATATATATATATATATATATATATATATATATATATATATATATATATATATATATATATATATATATATATATATATATGTATATATATATATATATATATATATGTATATATATATATATATATATATATACGTATATATACGTATATATACATATACATACATATACGTATATATATATATATATATATATATATATATATATATATATATATATATATATATATATCAATGTGATATACTCAAAACCAACGCGACTGCAGTTCGTTATACGGAACAAGCAGTGGCGGCATTGCGAATGTTGCATCTTGTTAGACGATTTCCTAATATAACGACAGACGGCGCTACTGTTTCGTTGCGCATTGACGATGTTTTATGATTGTAATATTATCGTTTTATTTGTTATGTACTTGAATATATATATATATATATATATATATATATATATATATATATATATATATATATATATATATATATATATATATATATATATATATATATATATATATCGCATCGTTTCCGGTAGCACTAGATATTGACAACTGATGTTTAACTGATAAGCAGATTACTATTAGTTGTATAATAGTAATGTCATAGCAATGGCGCCATCTACCGGATACCTCCGTAATTCCCATGATACGTCATCGGGACAAGCCATATTATACCAGCGCGAAAAAACACGCCTCGGTGTTAAGACAAACGATTTAGTTTCTGTTTCTTATCTTCTGGATACGGATAAAACGGAACAATTTATTATCGGAAAATTAAATTGTTTCAGTGGCTACAAATTCTGTGCAGCGGAACTATATTGCAACGCGCGTGATAATATACGTTATGGTGTATGACGAGGGTATTTGATAGATGGCTGGTGCACGTATTCGTGTACATATGAAGTGATATTTAATGTGTACAGTAAGCTACCCCGATTGCACCCTACCATTCCAGATGTGTACTTGCCACCCCTGTCACTGATATGCGGTTACTGCAAAACGCTGAAACTGGACTTGTCAAGTTTCATAGTTTATCTCAAATCAAAGTGGCTTACTGCAGATGTTTTCCTTTTTATCGGCAGCTGGCGCATTTTATTCATCCCGAAACAAAGTTCTCCCTTTTTTGTGCAGCAGCAGTTTTGACGTGTTAAATGTTTGTCGTCTTTTTTTTGCTGCTGGTGAAAGTGAAAGTGATGGGATGTTGAGATCGAAGGGAGTGAGATCGAAGTGTGAAAAGCACGTGAAGCCTACAGCGACGGCGACTGCGACGCTCGCAACACGACAACGACGACGGTGTTGTACATCGTCAGATAAGACGACGATATTGTACATCGTCAGATGAGACGGCGGTTTCGACGACTGCCGTTAGATATTAGAATGTTTAATGTTACTCTATTCCATCGATCGCCAAATGGCAGTTGCTCAAACATAGCAAAACGGGCGCATGTCCTGTTTTGCAACTTTCATTGACTCTGTGTAACTGAGACCCGATTTCTCGATGCAGCGTATGTCTAGAATATCACGACAGAACAAATGTGTTGGCACAAAGCTCCTCTTCTGTTTTTTTAATGTACATTTCGTTGTCATATTTGTCCGAGAATCTTTCAATGAATGCATCATCATTATTACAGTCATCACTTTTTCAACCTCATCGTCATCGTCATCTTCTTCTTTATCGTCGTCATCACCATCATTACCACCATCATCTTCATCACCACCATCATCATCATCACTACCATCATCATCATCACCGCCATCATCATCATCATCACCACCATCATCATCATCACTACCATCATCATCATCACCACCCCAATCATCATCACTACCATCATCATCATCACCATCATCATCACCACCACCACCATCACCACTACCACCATCATCATCACCATCAACAACAACAACATAGTCATCAACAACATCAACATCAGAAACAACAACAAACCGCATGCTTGGAAGGTGGGGCGACTCACGTGACTCTAACTGCTACAGTAATAAGGCTACATCTTAGTATGAAAAGCCGATGCCATCCCAAAAAACCCATGGCGTGCGTTGTCCCGTGTGAAGTGTTCATGTACATTTTTCAAAATGTCTGTCGGTTGTCGTGGCACGCATTCGACATTTGGTACACACCAATCGGTTTTAATTAGGAACGGGTGTCTTAGACAGTGTTCGGAAAGTATAATTGAATTTTAGACTATCGTGTGCTGTGAAATCGGGTCGTGATGTTTTTCGATTTCTCCTTACATTGTTATGCATGCATTGACTTTTTTAATTACCTATTAAATAATTATGCAACTTAAGACAACGTGGGATCGTTGTGCGTTGTCATTATGCGTGCACATGGTTACTATAACGAAGCTGCTATTTCAAAGTGACTTCTACTCTTTATACAACAAGGAGGGTATTCACACAGTAGTGTTTGCATGATATTGTAAGTAGGATTGCGAAATAGTGTAGGGTTTTTTAAACAAGGACATACGTTAAATATGTGAACTGAAACGACGCTAGTATTGTTGATATTGTTTAATTCTTAGATGTGCAATGCAATTGCAATTTGTGTAACTACTTGCCATTTCCTGACCGATGTGATGTCACTTAATACCAATAGATGCTATATGCAGACACTCAATAGGTTCTTCCAGGCGCATCGGACCAGTCATTTGTGAATCACCGGACGAAGAAAGAATCGCATTCTCTACTAAGACCTCGACCAGCGAGTCTTGGACCACTACGTTTCCCGCGCCGTGCAAAATCAGTCGAACAAATTCTAGATAGCGCATGCGAATGACCTATATTCAGGCACGGTCATGATAAGTTATCTTTCTGCTTGTGGAATCCCGGCGGCGCACCCTCGAGGCGTCGTTCTTGTTTCGTGAGCGGATAGATAAGGCGATCTTAATCACGCGTGACGCCTAGAACGACGCTGGCGCCTCTAAGCGGGTCACTGTCGACATCGCGGACGTGTACTGAGTACCATCTGCACCAGGGCAACGAGCTGACGGAGCAGGGCGTAACGACGGTCGACCATGGCAGCGAAGTAGATATTGATGAAAATGCTCAGATACTCATAACTGGTTTGCTTGAGGGAAACCTGATGATAATGGTAGAACAAGATTACCACGGACCAGAAGGAAACCTGATGGTAATGGAAGAACACGGCTAACCATGGACCAGAAGGAAACCTGATGGTGGTGGAAGAGCACGGCTAACCATGGACCAGAAGGAAACCTGATGGTGATGGAAGAGCACGGCTAACCATGGACCAGAAGGAAACCTGTTGGTAATGGAAGAGCACGGCTAACCATGGACCAGAAGGAAACCTGTTGGTAAAGGAAGAGCACGGCTAACCATGGACCAGAAGGAAACCTGATGGTAATGGAAGAGCACGGCTAACCATGGACCAGAAGGAAACCTGTTGGTAATGGAAGAGCACGGCTAACCATGGACCAGGAGGAAACCTGATGGTAATGGAAGAGCACGGCTAACCATGGACCAGGAGGAAACCTGATGGTAATGGAAGAGCACGGCTAACCATGGACCAGAAGGAAACCTGTTGGTAACGGAAGAGCACGGCTAACCATGGACCAGAAGGAAACCTGATGGTAAAGGAAGAGCACGGCTAACCATGGACCAGAAGGAAACCTGATGGTAACGAAAGAGCACGGCTAACCATGGACCAGAAGGAAACCTGAAGGTAAAGGAAGAGCACGGCTAACCATGGACCAGAAGGAAACCTGATGGTAACGGAAGAGCACGGCTAACCATGGACCAGAAGGAAACCTGGTGGTAATGGAAGAGCACGGCTAACCATGGACCAGAAGGAAACCTGAAGGTAACGAAAGAGCACGGCTAACCATGGACCAGAAGGAAACCTGGTGGTAATGGAAGAGCACGGCTAACCATGGACCAGAAGGAAACCTGATGGTAACGGAAGAGCACGGCTAACCATGGACCAGAAGGAAACCTGATGGTAATGGAAGAGCACGGCTAACCATGGACCAGAAGGAAACCTGATGGTAATGAAAGAGCACGGCTAACCATGGACCAGAAGGAAACCTGATGGTAATGGAAGAGCACGGCTAACAATGGACCAGAAGGAAACCTGATGGTAATGGAAGAGCACGGCTAACCATGGGCCAGAAGGAAACCTGATGGTAATGGAAGAGCACGGCTAACCATGGACCAGAAGGAAACCTGGTGGTAATGGAAGAGCACGGCTAACCATGGACCAGAAGGAAACCTGATGATAATGGAAGAGCACGGCTAACCGTGGACCAGAAGGAAACCTGAAGGTAAAGGAAGAGCACGGCTAACCATGGACCAGAAGGAAACCTGAAGGTAATGGAAGAGCACGGCTAACCATGGACCAGAAGGAAACCTGGTGGTGATGGAAGAACACGGCTAACCATGGACAAGAAGGAAACCTGTTGGTAATGGAAGAGCACGGCTAACCACGGACCAGAAGGAAACCTGATGATAATGGAAGAACACGGCTAACCATGGACCAGAAGGAAACCTGAAGGTAATGAAAGAGCACGGCTAACCATGGACCATAAGGAAACCTGATGGTAATGGAAGAGCACGGCTAACCATGGACCATAAGGAAACCTGATGGTAATGGAAGAGCACGGCTAACCACGGACCAGAAGGAAACCTGGTGGTAATGGAAGAACACGGCTAACCATGGACCAGAAGGAAACCTGATGGTAATGGAAGAGCACGGCTAACCATGGACCATAAGGAAACCTGATGGTAATGGAAGAGCACGGCTAACCATGGACCAGAAGGAAACCTGGTGGTAATGGAAGAGCACGGCTAACCATGGACCATAAGGAAACCTGATGGTAATGGAAGAGCACGGCTAACCATGGACCAGAAGGAAACCTGGTGGTAATGGAAGAGTACGGCTAACCATGGACCATAAGGAAACCTGATGGTAATGGAAGAGCACGGCTAACCATGGACAAGAAGGAAACCTGGTGGTAATGGAAGAGTACCGCTAACCATGGACCAGAAGGAAACCTGATGGTAACGGAAGAGCACGGCTAACTAAGGACCAAGAGGAAACATGATGATAATGGAAGAGCACGGCTAACCATGGACCAGAAGGAAACCTGATGGTAATGGAAGAGCACGGCTAACTAAGGACCAAGAGGAAACATGATGATAATGGAAGAACACGGCTAACCATGGACCAGAAGGGGACACAGCAGTCCGATCAGCGAACATCGCGACCCCGTACAAGACATACATGTTTATCGACACCACCGGCTTCCAAGCGCCGACCACCAACAGATCCGGGCACATACACACACACGCACGCGCGCGAGCGCGCGCACGCACATACATTTTGTTTGCTTGGTACGCTACACTCCTTATGATGTATAATTTCTAAGTTATGGAAGTGGCTCATATTACCATATCGTCACCTATATGTTATATAATATTACATTACAGGTGCACCCTTCGACAATAATTAATCAAAAGGTATCACTTGCGATAGTGCTGTCGTCTAGCGTAAAGAGCGGCAAATGGTGTCGAACCTGGACAGAAGGTGGCGTCTTAGCAGGCACAGAGATCAAGAACGAGAGAGTTGTAGGACAGATGGAGGAGGCTGATTGGGAGGAGACAATAAATGATTACGAGAGGCAGCATTGACACAAGGAGCGAATGAAGGAAGGATAGATGGGGAGGAAAAGGTAAAGGAGACAAGAGTGAGATGGGAAGGAAGAAGGGAAATACACGTAACTAAATAAAAACGGAGATAGGTTGGTAGGATACAGGAAGAAGAATTGTGATGGAAGGAGGGGGAAGCATAGAGATAAAGGGAAAAAGGAGACGGGCATGTGTGCTGTGCGGGAGACGAGGAAACGAAGTAAACCAGGAGAAAGATGATTATGTGGATTTTAATAAACATATTTTGGGTTATCCGATTCCATAACGTCATAAGTAGGTAATTATTCAATGTATTAACTCACACGTGTTTAAGGAATCACAACTTTAGGAAATACAAATATAAAGTCATCATATAGAGACTATTATATATTATACGAAATAATTGATGTCATTACTAAGCACATTTTAATCACACGTACTCCTTTAGTGTGACAAGACAGTACAACAAGCAAGACGTTACTAGTATAACTCGGCGGTCGAACATGGCAAGGTCGAAAAACTACAAAACGACGACCAATCGATATATTGCGTTCGGTCAAATTATTGCAGGCATCGATCATTGTCTTTCCCGGACACGACTGTTATAGTGTTGCTGAATCAATTAATTAACCTACAAACGCCTACACGAATTGATTTCTTAATAGCAAAAAATAAAAGATTTAAACACCATCTGCCTCCCTGTAAGTACATGAATAACCAGTACGCCCCATACCGGATGTATGTTTTGTGGGTGCACATTTCTTTCTACTATATAAACGTAACATACACATATCTGCCGAAATCCAGGGCTCATCATTTTCAACTTAACACATTGAAGTATTTGATTAATTGTGCAACCGAGAACTGTCCACACTTGTTCCACAAAGAGCAGGGCAGTCACGACAACAACTGGAAACGACAAGAAGACAATTGCCTTTTCTAGGTCATACGTTGAGAAACAGTTAGATTAAAAAAACATTTTTGAAGATCGAAGGACACAAAGTTATAGGCAGGCAAAGGATGGAACGTATTAATAAGGAAATGATGAAAACAAACGGCTTGTCGGATCAGCCAGTGACATCCAACTTCTGACACAAATGACAGAATTATGTGGAGGGCCATGACGGCCGGCGTCACCAGTCGTGGCACTCAAAGATGTGTGGAGGGTCATGATGGCCGGCGTCACCAGACGTGGCACTCAAAGATGTGTGGAGGGTTATGATGGCCGGCGTCAGCAGATGTGGCACTCAAAGATGTGTGGAGTGCCTGATGGCCGGCGTCACCAGACGTGGCACTCAAAGATGTGTGGAGTGCCTGATGGCCGGCGTCACCAGACGTGGCACTCAAAGATGTGTGGAGTGCCTGATGGCCGGCGTCACCAGACGTGACACTCAAAGATGTGTGGAGTGCCTGATGGCCGGCGTCACCAGATGTGGCACTCATAGATGTGTGGAGGGTCATGATGGCCGGCGTCACCAGACGTGGCACTCAAAGATGTGTGGAGGGCCATGATGGCCGGCGTCACCAGACGTGGCACTCTAAGATGAAGAACTGCTGGCTTTGATAAACACACCGTAAGTTAGTAACCCTCAAAAGAGGTATTTATGCATATCTAACTGTAACTTAAGCATTGCGTTTCTTCAAGTATTGATCAACTTCGGTCTCAATCAAATTTCACTAGACACATTCAACACAACTGTTAGCCAAACAAACCCTCATTACGATACAATCTACGAGTTTTGCACATACTGATGATACATTCGTCACGTTCTAGATTCTTGTCCGCGTGTGTCACTCATTTAACCGAGCAAGTATACTTACATAATATATTATTAATAAAATAGTGCAGCTTGATTTTTACTACCTCGGGCATAGCCACCATACAGAAGGGACCAACGGCACAGCCACCAGACAGAAGGGACCAACGGCACAGCCACCAGACAGAAGGGACATACGGTACAGCCACCAGACAGAAGGGACCTACGGCATAGCCACCAGACAGAAGGGACCTACGGCACAGCCACCAGACAGAAGGGACCAACGGCACAGCCACCAGACAGAAGGGACCAACGGCACAGCCACCAGACAGAAGGGACATACGGTACAGCCACCAGACAGAAGGGACCTACGGCACAACCACAAGACAGAAGGGACCTACGGCATAGCCACCAGACAGAAGGGACCTACGGCACAGCCACCAGATAGAAGGGACCTACGGCACACCCACCAGACAGAGGGGACCTACGGCACAGCCACCAGACAGAAGGGAACTACGGCATAGCCACCAGACAGAAGTGACCTACGGCATAGCCACCAGACAGAAGGGACCTACGGCACAACAACCAGACAGAGGGGACCTACGGCACAGCCTCCAGACAGAGGGGACCTACGGCACAGCCACCAGATAGAAGGGACCTACGGCACAACCACCAGACAGAGGGGACCTACGGCACAGCCACCAGACAGAAGGGACCTACGGCACAACCACAAGACAAAATGGACCTACGGCACAGCCACCAGCCAGATGGGACCTACGGCACAGCCAGATGGGACCTACGGCACAGCCACCAGACAGATGGGACCTACGGCACAGCCAGATGGGACCTACGGCACAGCCACCAGACAGATGGGACCTACGGCACAGCCACCAGACAGAAGGGACCTACGGCACAGCCACCAGACAAAATGGACCTACGGCACAACAACCAGACAGATGGGACCTACGGCACAGCCACCAGACAGATGGGACCTATGGCAAAGCCACCAGACAGAAGGGACCTACGGATATTACTGCATCATCCGAAAGACACAAACAAACCCGAGCAAACAAAATTGCCCAAGCTTCGAAACGGCAGCACGTGGACTCGAAACCCCGTCCTCTCGATTGATCTAACGATCTAACGAGATCGATTGATCTAACGCTCCTTGAATTAAAACAACGTCGTAACGTGACCAACACCGGCTATTGTCTATGCAGACGACACACGTTTTAATTTTTACAAACAGCATTTACAAGAACATAAGAAATTATATAAAACACGTATTTCAAACGCCAATCCACTTCGATTGTAATAAAAGAGATTTGTTTTGTAATAGCAACCTATTTCTTAACAACAGTTAAATCTATGCAGCGTTGTTGTTATTATAAACATGTGACTATATGAATAACATATTCACCCACGACACTAAATTGTTAGCAGCCATGCGCGTCATTTCTAAGCTGCTAATAAATGCTTGCCATTATAAAGCCAATGTCATCTCACGGAATATCCACCAGACAGAGGGGACCTACGGCACAGCCACCAGACAGAGGGGACCTACGGCACAGCCACCAGATAGAAAGGACCTACGGCACAACAACCAGACAGATGGGACCTACGGCACAGCCACCAGACAGATAGGACCTACGGCACAGCCACCAGACAGAAGGGACCTACGGCACAGCCACCAGACAAAATGGGCCTACGGCACAGCCACCAGCTAGATGGGACCTACGGCACAGCCACCAGACAGAAGGGACCTACGGCACAGCCACCAGACAAAATGGACCTACGGCACAGCCACCAGACAGATGGGACCTACGGCACAGCCACCAGACAGAAGGGACCTACGGCACAGCCACCAGACAAAATGGACATACGGCACAACAACCAGACAGATGGGACCTACGGCACAGCCACCAGACAGATGGGACCTACGGCACAGCCACCAGACAGAAGGGACCTACGGATATTACTGCATCATCGGAAAGACACAAACAAACCCGAGCAAACAAAATTGCCCAAGCTTCGAAACGGCAGCACGTGGACTCGAAACCCCGTCCTCTCGATTGATCTAACGATCTAACGAGATCGATTGATCTAACGCTCCTTGAATTAAAACAACGTCGTAACGTGACCAACACCGGCTATTGTCTATGCAGACGACACACGTTTTAAATCTTACAAACAGCATTTACAAGAATATAAGAAATGATATAAAACACGTATTTCAAACGCCAATCCACTTCGATTGTAATAAAAGAGATTTGTTTTGTAATAGCAACCTATTTCATAACAACAGTTAAAACTATGCAGCGTTGTTGTTATTATAAACATGTGACTATATGAATAACATATTCACCCACGACACTAAATTGTTAGCAGCCATGCGCGTCATTTCTAAGCTGCTAATAAATGCTTGCCATTATAAAGCCAATGTCATCTCACGGAATATCTAAAGACGGTAATATATATGAATGTATAGATCCGGGCACCTCGGACCAATCCTCTGTGATTCACCCGAAGCTCACGCTTACCGCAAGGTCTTCTTACAATACAACTCATCATTCTGCATTAGCCGCTTGTGAAATATGGCTAGAGCATTTTCGTCTTCTAGTATATCACACCACGTGAACATTCGACCATAATTTTGGCCACACAAAAACCAGCCCGAGAAATGCACGCATTGAAACGATTAGGCAATACCCCCTTGGATTTAGAATAGGAATTATTTCGTGAATAACATGTTGCACCACTACAAAACTTTACATGACAGCTTGACAAACTGCCCCCCCCCCTCTGTTTCCCCTTTTTCTGTACGCCGCGAAAATTACCAGTACTCAGCAATATACATTCCTTTAATAATCGGAATCCTTTCTAATTTTGGAATCTGGGCGGTCTTTTGTGGTGTTGTCGTTGTTTCGTGTACCGATAGAGATGGCGATCTTAAGCACGGTGAGTGTGCATATGAAGGCGAGAACGACCCCGGCTCCCAGCAGCGGGTAGTAGTCGACATCGTGTTGTGTGTTGAGCACCATCTGCACCAGGGCGAGGATGCAGACGGCGTAGGGCGTGATTACCCAGCGGACTACATGCGAACCCAAGGTCATATCGAGGGCGAAGTAGATGGCGATGTAGACGCCAACGAGGGGCAGATACACATAGCCGGCGTGCGTGGAAGACAAAAGGTCCTGGTCGACAACCAAGGCCATCGCGGACAAAAACACGACGATGGTCGTCCAAGCGGCGAACATCGCGACGCCGTTGAGGACGAACAGGTGCAGGCATGCGACCGGCTGGCGGACGCCGACCGCCAGAAGATCGGGACTGTGCTTGCGCAGGGCGTTTGACGCTATCGCCAGCGTCACGTACGCGCATGCGCTCGATCCCATCATGCACAGCGGCGAGTAGCGATGCAGGTCGATCGTCGTCCACATGCACAGCCAGCCGACGGTGAATGCGAGCGCCGCGATGAAGACGATGAAGACGCTGGGCGGCAGGATGGCTGGCTTGGCGTACAGTGGACCGAGAGGGGTTTTCGTTATGACGAGTTCCGTGCTGTAGACGAGCCAGGCAAGTTGGAAGGAGTACACAACAGTCCAAACGTAGACCAACCAGTCGACTTTAACGATTTTTAAATCAGTCAACGTCCACGTGGTTTCCAGGCTCTCTTTGAAGAAGTCTGCAACGATGGGCTTTTGTCAATACGATGTATAATCGTGCGTGCGTGCGTGCGTGCGTGCGTGCGTGCGTGCGTGCGTGTGAGCATGTGCATATATGAGTGTGCGTGTGCGTATGTTATCTACTGTCTCACATACACTGTCAACACCCAGTGTTACATTACAGCTACACCCACCAACAACTGTACATCGAAATGTTTCGTTTGCAATACTTGTATAAAGTGCTTCCCTCTGCCGTACAAAGTGACGGACGACGAGGCAGCCGCATAGAAGGCGCATGTCCAGGTAATGGGCAAGCGGTGGTCTCAAAACACGTCACTACAAGAAATCGGTTTCTTTGGTGATGCGGCTCGCAGCTGTTTCTTTGGGGATGCGGCGAGCAGCTGTTTCGCATAGCGACGTACGTCGATGTATTTGCTCTGAAAATATTTATTTTTTTCCGATAATAGGTCATAAGGGTGTTTTTTTATGCTGAGAGGTCTGAGGTTATATGATTTCGGTTTCGTGTAATGCCGTACATCCATGTCTTGAGATCACCCCTAGGCCCTTGGCACTTGCCATGCAAAGAGACCACTCTGCTGTAATACGAATCCCTTTGGTATGACTAATCAGTAAAATGGAGCGCCAATTTTGAAGAATGGACAATGCAAGTCACCAGTAGGATAACACTGCGGTAGAATGCAGCAATGTCGCAGGAACTACCGCTTTCGGCGAAGCGCAAAAAAGACAATCGACAATCCTACAGTCGGACAAATTATAGTAGGGATCCATTGTTGGTTTCCCTGGACACGACGGCGGTGTCAATTAATTAACTTACACATGTCTACATGAAAATTAATGATTTACTGATGGTAGAAATCAGCTGAGAAACGTGTGGTGTCGGCGGAACAAACCGGTTTCCATAAATATATTCATTGACATTAATTAGTACGACCTCGTGTTTGTTATGTAATCGTAACATACATGGTTGAGGCGAGATATCAAGTGCCGCGTCTCTATTCAAGATCGCAACGACGCCAGTAAACAAGTCCCAACAGATCACACAACATTTTAACTACATCACTTCAGCATATTGGAAACACACGATGTGCCGTCTACGTGTAGGACACTAGTATTTAAATTTTGGTTATTTACCTAGTACATATTATAACATACATACTGTTGGTATTACATTAATCCCTATCATTTGCCCCTTAATCTGTTCTGATTCCCTTCTCCGCGCCTATTTTGTTTAGTTCTCCGGGTTTCCATTTGAGTTGGATAGTTTGTGTAGTAGGCACGTTATGCCTACTCGTGGGTACGTGGTTAGCCCATATGGTTAACCCATATGGTTTTAGAGACAAATTCATGTAAAAACAGTGAGTACACATTTCGTCCTTACAAGATTACCTTGATAATGTGTTTATGCTACCCCCAATTGTGATTTTCTTATATATACAACTGTAACTGATGCTTTAAGTATTAATGTTCCATATTTAGATTATAAATTGTCACCCACAGTGGAAGAAATTCTCGAGAAACGTGCATGTCTTTTGTGGAAAAGTGATTCAGTGGTAAAGGCGATTGTCTGGTTGGCTGACGCGTTTAGAAATGCGAGTTGAAATCTCGTCTTCCCCAGTGTTAGCTTCGAAGAAAAGACCAATTGTGCAACTTAGGCGGAGCGCGAATAGTCTTTCCGCCAACTTTTTGATGTTGGCGACTTACAAGCAGGCCAATCGTTTACACACATCAACATCCGTGTCATTTACCTAAGTTGTCGACGTCGAACCAAGTCACCAAGTGGACAAATGCCGTTACAAGTAGTGCCGCCATTGCGACCAAGATGTAACACAAGTACGCCGTCGATGATGCCATCCTGATCCGCCAGGAGGTCTACTCTCAGTCGCCAGATGTCACAAGCGTCGTCAGGATGCCGTCAGCGGACGTCTGCGAACCTGGATGGTAGAGGAAAACGAGAATGGTGAAGGAAACCCAAGCATGCACATAAAACACGCCGCAACGTCCACTGAATAGCGAATACCTTTTCCGGCATGTTCGTGTACATATGCACGCACTCATTATAATACACCACCGGTTTCAAGTCTTACAATTTTTCAGAGATCTTATCTTTCAAGAATTTCCATTCTTGAAAGATGACATGACACACTCAATCGCTCGAACCATCATCTCACGAATAATGTTTGAGTAGCGTTACAACTATTCACCAGCCACGACAACAATTGACTCTTTTACTCAGTTTTGACATCTGCTTTTCCCCTGCAATTTCAGGACGCTTATGCTCTGATATTACTATTATTCTATGTTTTACATTGTGTTATTGTTGTGTTAAATACATACTCGTAGGTGCTTGAATTTTCTCGTTGATAATACACATTCGATCACTATGACAAAACGCGTTAATATATGCAATCATATGTGTCACCATTTTCACACGGAAAGGGAAGACTTGACTTTGAGAGTGAGAGGTAGGAGAGAGCTTGAGGTTTACTGGTAGCAACCGTCTTTAGTGTACATGCGTAAGTACACGTCATGTTGTGGGCGGCGTTACAGGCATTGTGTAAGGGTTTATGAACCATTTCAACCATCGTCAACGTTGGTGTCTGGTATTTTTGCAATAATGTCTCAAGTAACTAGGTGAAATAATATCTTCACACATTTAGATATACCACACTACAGGTAAGTAGGACACCAAATGATTCATGAGCGAGGCGTAAATAGTGAGCTATGTAAGGGTGTGACGTCGTTTGAAGCAAGTAGGTATGTATTGCGCCTCAGGCAGCAGGTCATCAAGTGAACGATTTTGTAATCATCCGCGCGATCACACAGACTAGTGGGTGTCGAATTTCGTGTGTCCTGCTGGTTAACATGCGAGCTGCTGACTGTCCCTTTCTCTCGAAACTCACAACTGTGGCAGTGTGAGCCAAACACCGAGGTATATACGTAACGATCGTTAAACTGACATATATGAGTATTAGTGTCTAATATAAATACTGGAATGTATCATAACAAAAGATTGTTTGCATGGGCTCACACTCCCCTACAGAGGGCGTGCATGCACGATTGCGCACGCTCCTGTTTGTCATTTTTAGTATTTTGATGTATTTTCCTGATAATAATAACAATAATAGTTATTAATAACACAATTATTATGACGATAAGTAAACATAATATAAATATTCCCGCCTATTCGCCGACTATGACTCAACTAGGTCGTGTCGCAGTTAGCGGCCTTGTGTTGCTATTTTTACTCGTCCCGCATAAGGCGCCTACCTTTACTCTGTATCGATGGTTGTAGGACTAGTGCTGCGGTCCTCGACCACGTACGCTACCCACCTTCAGTCCTGGCCTCTCTATCACTTGGTGTACGCAACACTGATGAAGTTGTTAGAGTTTCTAGACAGAAAACTAGCCCCCGAGAGCCACACGCGCACGCCTCTTTCGTACCAAGTACAGCATACACCAACTTGCGCACGTTTACGAGTTCTTTTGTTGATGTTCACCGCGCGTGACGACTCGAGTTCAACCAGGCTTGAGAGTGATTATCCGTCGCATATCCGGTAGATGGCGCACCCGTACAATCGGGAACGTTCGTTTCCGTCCAGCCAGTGACTGTTTAGCCTCGATTATCGAAGCTCCGGGGTGTGGCGCCACCGTTTGTCGCACACACCAGAGCTGGGATTGAAAGTCGACGTAGGAGAGGTGGTACCTACGTGCGATAATACCTGCGTGCGATCATACCTGCGTGCGATCATACCGTGCATCCAACTAGAATCATAGCCGCCAGGGGCTTCTGACGGCATTTGTACAACTATCATATCTATCTGTTGAACGCTGTTTTTTCATTAACCAATGGGATTACTCGCTGGAATTTACGAGGTCTGCTTACATGAACTTTAATTGAGAGTAACACTTCCATACACTGTGCAGGATATATGGCAAGGGTAGTAGTAATACTCACGTACCTTGTGCAGGATATATGGCAAGGGTAGTAGTAATACTCACGTACCGTGTGTAGGATATATGGCAAGGGTAGTAGTAATACTCACGTACCGTGTGTAGGATATATGGCAAGGGTAGTAGTAATACTCACGTACCGTGTGTAGGATATATGGCAAGGGTAGTAGTAATACTCACGTACCGTGTGTAGGATATATGGCAAGGGTAGTAGTAATACTCACGTACCGTTGTAGGATATAAGCCAGGGGTAGCAGTAACACTTCCGTACCGTGTGTAGGATATAAGCCAGGGGTAGCAGTAACACTTCCGTAACGTGTGTAGGATATAAGCCACGGGTATCAGTAAAACGTCCATACCGTGTGTAGGATATAAGCCAGGGGTAGCAGTAACACTTCCGTACCGTGTGTAGGATATAAGCCAGGGGTAGCAGTAACACTTCCGTACCGTGTGTAGGATATAAGCCAGGGGTAGCAGTAAAACTTCCGTACCGTGTGTAGGATATAAGCCAGGGGTAGCAGTAACACTTCCGTACCGTGTGTAGGATATAAGCCAAGGTTAACAGTAACACTTCCGTACCGTGTGTAGGATATAAGCCAGAGGTAGCAGTAACACTTCCGTGCCGTGTGTAGGATATAAGCCAGGGGTAGCAGTAACACTTCCGTACCGTGTGTAGGATATAAGCCAGGGGTAGCAGTAACACTTCCGTACCGTGTGTAGGATATAAGCCAGGGGTAGCAGTAACACTTCCGTACCGTGTGTAGGATATAAGCCAGGGGTAGCAGTAACACTTCCGTACCGTGTGTAGGATATAAGCCAGGGGAAGCAGTAACACTTCCGTACCGTGTGTAGGATATAAGCCAAGGGTAGCAGTAACACTTCCGTACCGTGTATAGGATATAAGCCAAGGGTAGCAGTAACACTTCCGTACCGTGTGTAGGATATAAGCCAGGGGTAGCAGTAACACTGTCGCTGGCTCGCGACGAAGGCAAATATAGCATTGACTGTGAATAACGTTTAAAAGATTAATAGATTACAATCACCAATCTCTGCATCTCTTCACAGCTGTAATAACGTAGCGTAGCTTGCGGATAAGACAAACACGCGTACACGCACGCAAAACGCGCACGTGCACATATACATGCATACAGAGTTTCGCCTATGTGTGGACTGTTTTAGTCATTACCCTAAACAGTAACACCCGAACTCCATGACCTTGAAAACACTTAGGCTCCCTCGCGTAATGATATGCCAGTTCCTATATGGCGCTGTATCATGTCCTTGGGACCGCTCATCACTGGCAGACCTGTTCATTCCAACACCAACTCAACTTCTCTGGGAAGCATTCCAATGTATTATCTGTTGGAGGTTATACCAAACCGGTATCACAGACAGTTTCCACAATAGCAACGAATGTTATAACTGAACTTGTAGAACAACTTTATAATTAACGTTTAGTCGCATACTTAAGTTGGGTTTACACGAGGAGATATCGCCGCCGAGACGAGGAGATTGTTGCAGAACAGAGCAAGACAGTTTCACATCGGACGCGTTGCAGTAAATTAGGATAAGTTCTGTTTGAAGTGATATTGTCGGGAACATCAAACTGTCATATCGTCGCATGCAACGCCATCGCCTCATCACGGCGAAGATATCGTGTGTAAATCCAGCGTTAGAGTCTGTGAAATTAGTCGAAATTCTCAATAAAATGTCTAGACATTTTCATAATGAATGTCTCTCAAGCCGGATTATGACGTTATACGCCCTGTATAGACAACGACAAAACCTGTAATAAACTTGTACTGTTCGGTGTTATTTTGGCAAAGTGGTTCTCGGAGATCAAATACATATCTAACTAGCAGACTTGATACTTTTGTAGAGTCATATGCCTAAAAAGGAAATATAATTACGCAGTGGACGAATACGAAAGCGGATGCATACAACGTATATATGTTAGCTTCCACATACATGATCGATGGTTCAACAAGTCGTTCTGGCAGCCGCATCTAAATACATCATCACCATCATCCTGAGCTAGTTCAATTACTCATTCGCGCTCTCGTCAAATCGTTCCACCATATTTCAGCAACCAGCGCCAGCGCATTGTCCCTGTTGATGTCTCGAACACGCAGGTCTCCCCGTATCAGTCTGTTCCAGGTTCCGTCATCATTGAGTGATGTTTTCATTTGTGCTCGCAGTGGATCTTCTTTCATACCGACGCAGTGTCCCATCCTGCGAATAAATACCTATATTCGTACGATGTATTGCACTGCGTTTGTCAAAGTGTCCATGACGCTGCGCTTTTTCAGTTCAACGGACAAAATGGTATTTTGGCTTATTTGATATTGGCAGTACAATAAAAAGTCATTGAACAAGTTATTCATGTCTTGGACATAACTGATCCTGAAGCCTAAACCCAAATATATAATTGTATAGGGCGTGTGCTGATTCCAGGCACAGAAAGCCAGCCAGCAAGGCAGCCTATCAGGTGTGCGTGCGTGCATACACGCCTGCACGCGTGTGCGTCCATATGTGTATGACCTTAAGTGCTCGTGTTCGTGTTCATGTTCGTGTATGTGTGTGTGAGTGTGTGTGTGTGTGTGTGTGTGTGTGTGTGTGTGTGTGTGTGTGAGTGTGTGCGTGCGCGCGCGCGCGCGAGCGTGTTTGTACGTTCGTTTTTGTTGTGCATGCTTATGTACGCGCATGCGTGTGTTCATTTGCATTGTGCGTGCATATGCACGAGTGTGTCTGACTGTTAGTGTGCTGATATGCAAGTCCACCCGTACGATATTCAAATATCACGTGGTTTTGTGACGTCAACGATGATATTAGTTTACATTCAGTTAGTGATTTTTATGCAATGCTTCAGCATAGTTTCACTTGCGTTAAGTACTATAGCGATTGATGGCAATGTCAATTTTCCAGAATAAAACGTATAATGCAACGACTTCGAACTACCAGCAGCTAGTAATACCGCAGATTCATCTTCGAATTCGGCTCTTTCGGAGCAGCTTAGTGACGCCAGTATCCTTTGGCTTCGAATTTATTTACTTTCTGACCGAACCATCAAAGCGACCACACAGAGCTGCCAAACTTCTTCTCATGTATCTACCGTACGCATACACGTGTGACGTGGTCAGACATTACTCTTACTTCTAAATAAAATCCAAAATAAACGAAAACTGTTGATCTCCTATATCTAGCTTCGTGAACTATAGGCATAGAAGATATAGCTTTGATTTGTTTTTGTAATTTTGTTATCGTTACATGGAAGTAAGCGTAATATTTGACTACGTGACATGTGTATATGTATGGTAAATATACGAAAAGTTTGACAGCTCTAGGTGGTCGTTTTCATGGTTAGCTCAGAAAGTAAACATCGCAATAACAGGAGTCGCGCTGACGGGTGATAGTGATTTCAGCTCTCTGAGAATTCGGCCCAACTGCCTTGCTGTTTCGGCTTGGTGATTTCGGTGACTGGTGTTACACGCAATATCTACCCAATAATGGATTAGCCTTCACTTTAAGGGTTTGTTATTCCTGTATTTGTCATCAAAGGGACGCTATGTTTAGCCAGATAATGTTGAAGTACACTGCTTTGTTTGTTTTGTACAGTGAGCAAGAGTGAATAAAAGACCATGCTTCATATTCAAAAGATCTGACAAAAAACACTGTATAGTTCAAAGACCATTTGCAGGTGGCTTCGTGGAATTCACAATACGATAATCGCTTATAGCTGTCAGTGCTCTGTAATTTATTTAATTAAAAACAAAAACTGTGGAGAATGTCCCGTGATGAGGGGAACGTATGCAAATCTGAACTATCGATACAATATATATATATATATATATATATATATATATATATATATTATGATAATTATAAATTTTGATGCAATATATTATATATTATATGATATGAATTTTAAGGATACAAAGAAATGAGTTCTAATGATCATCTCGTTGACTGCGTGTTAAAATGGAAAATATACATAGCGCCGTATTTTATGCGAAAGGAAGCGAAAGCTCTAAAAGCAGTTATTCGGGTTAGTGTGGGAATAAATGAATTAACAAGTGAGAAAATAAATAAAATGCTTTATTCACAGAAAGACATACATTAAACTTCATGTGCTCGCTACACAACATTTACCCTATCCGTCCAGTTGTGTAAGTGTTTCTATCCGTCCAGTTGTGTAAGTGTTTCTATCCGTCCAGTTGTGTAAGTGTTTCTATCCGTCCAGTCGTGTAAGTGTTTCTATCCGTCCAGTTGTGTAAGTGTTTCTATCTGTCCAGTTGTGTAAGTGTTTCTATCCGTACAGTTGTGTAAGTGTTTCTATCCCTACAGTTGTGTAAGTGTTTCTATCCGTCCAGTTGTGTAAGTGTTTCTATCCGTCCAGTTGTGTAAGTGTTTCTATCCGTCCAATTGTCTAAGTGTTTCTATCCATACAGTTGTGTAAGTGTTTCTATCCCTACAGTTGTGTAGGTGTTTCTATCCGTACAGTTGTGTAAGTGTTTCTATCCATCCAGTTGTGTAAGTGTTTCTCTCCGTCCAGTTGTCTAAGTGTTTCTATCCATACAGTTGTGTAAGTGTTTCTATCCCTACAGTTGTGTAGGTGTTTCTATCCGTACAGTTGTGTAAGTGTTTCTATCCATCCAGTTGTGTAAGTGTTTCTCTCCGTCCAGTTGTCTAAGTGTTTCTATCCATACAGTTGTGTAAGTGTTTCTATCCCTACAGTTGTGTAGGTGTTTCTATCCGTACAGTTGTGTAAGTGTTTCAATCCGTCCAGTTGTGTAAGTGTTTCTCTCCGTCCAGTTGTCTAAGTGTTTCTATCCATACAGTTGTGTAAGTGTTTCTATCCCTACAGTTGTGTAGGTGTTTCTATCCGTACAGTTGTGTAAGTGTTTCAATCCGTCCAGTTGTGTAAGTGTTTCTCTCCGTCCAGTTGTCTAAGTGTTTCTATCCATACAGTTGTGTAAGTGTTTCTATCCCTACAGTTGTGTAAGTGTTTCTATCCGTACAGTTGCGTAAGTGTTTCAATCCGTCCAGTTGTGTAAGTGTTTCTCTCCGTCCAGTTGTGTAAGTTTTTCTATCCGTCCAATTGTGTAAGTGTTTCGATCCCTACAGTTGTGTAGGTGTTTCTATCCGTCCAGTTGTGTAAGCGTTTCTCTCCGTCCAATTGTGTAAGTGTTTCTATCCGTCCAGTCGTGTAAGTGTTTCTATCCGTCCAGTTGTGTAAGTGTTTCTATCTGTCCAGTTGTGTAAATGTTTCTATCCGTCCAGTTGTGTAAGTGTTTCTATCCGTCCAGTTGTGTAAGTGTTTATATCCGTCCAGTTGTGTAAGTGTTTCTATATGTCCAGTTGTGTAAGTGTTTCTATCCGTCCAGTTGTGTAAGTGTTTCTATATGTCCAGTTGTGTAAGTGTTTCTATCCGTCCAGTTGTGTAAGTGTTTCCATCCGTCCAGTTGTGTAAGTGTTTCTATCCGTCCAGTTGTGTAAGTGTTTCTATCCGTCCAGTTGTGTAAGTGTTTCTATCCGTCCAGTTGTGTGAGTGTTTCTATCCGTCCAGTTGTGTAAGTGTTTCTATCCGTCCAGTTGTGTAAGTGTTTTTAACCGTCCAGTTTTGTAAGTGTTTCTCTCCGTCCAGTTGTGTAAGTGTTTCTCTCCGTCCAATTGTGTAAGTGTTTCTATCCGTCCGCATGAGGGCTAAACTGTTCACACACTACATATTTGGACATCAATGAACCGGATTCGTGATGGGCTAATTCAGTTGAGGAGTTGACAAATATATACTTGCCAATATGTATGTAGATTTGTCTGCGATTCCAAGGTCACCAGATACTCAGTCGTTCTTTATCAACATATATGCAGATTTCCGCGTCCACACAAAAAACATCACGAACATGTCAGCATGCATCTGTGCACATTTTCAATTGACATGGGGCGTCACGTACCCGTGTTATCAACGTCACGTACCAATGCTATCAACAGCTAAGTTTCTAACATGAAAATACAATTAGTCATTGAATGTAACAGTCATTTGCATAAAACGGGGTCTATACTTTTATCTTATAATACCAGTATCTTGCTCTCGAAATTGTTTATTGAGTGAGTTATTAGCTGTTTCATTATAATTTTGTATTAACACATGATAACTGCTTCCTGGTAATAGTTGTGTATATAAATAGGCATGCAAATATGCGACGACGCACTCACTCACTCACTCACTCACTCACTCACTCACACTCACACACACACACACACACACACACATACGCACACACACACACACAAACACGCACACACGCACAAACACACACACACACACACGCGCACGCACTCACACACACACACACACACACACACACACACACACGAACGCACACACGCACACACGCACACACGCACACACACACAAACGCACACACGCATACACGCACACACGCACACACGCACACACGCACATACGCACACACACACACACAAACGCACACACGCACACACGCACATACGCACACACACACACACACACACACACACACACACACACACACACACACACACACACACACAGACAGACAGACACACACACACACACACACACAGTGAAATTTAGTGGACTTTCCATTTTGTATCTTCTTCTTCGTCTTCAAGTTCGTGTCCGGTGACGTTTTCAAAAACGACCCTCCGCACAATTCTGTCATATGGAATTGTCAGCAGCTGGATACCAATGGCCGGTCTTTCAAGCCATTTGTTTGCACTATTTGTGTATTTTAATATTCATCGTATTCTCCTTCTTCAACTTCAACATGAATTGATTTTGCTGTCTTGTTCTTTGTGTTGCACATATAAAATATATAAAACATATGGCAGCACCGTAGGTCAATGTTTCTCCAATAAACCCATCGGGAAATTCGAGTCGAAACAGTATCGCCTACGGCCTACCGAGACAAACTCCATCGACAATCAGCCCGGCCAGCTTAATGAGGCATGCGCAATGTTAATGCAACTTCACCGTGAGTGCACGTCGACTGAAGAATGCTTGACCAACGAGACCGTTAACGACCGCGGGCCATAATGTACTGGCCAGCCCGTTGCCAGAGCCGCGGTATTGATTAACGTTTTCAGAAGCGGACTGTGACTGAGCCCTCACTCACCGGGGACCGCGCTGGGCCCCGAGGTATCGTCAATGTTCCGATCTGACAATTGCGTTATGCCGAGGTAGTGGACTTTCGTTGTGTGCGTGTGATGAAATATATATATCTAGTCGTAAGACCTGATAGTAAACGTGTATTAAGAACTATCGAAAGAAAGTTGAAATGCTTGAATCTTTGCTGATCGAGATCAAATTAAACTCAACATGACGTTTTAACCACCATGCAAATCGTGCAGGAATCATGCCATTTGCAATTAATTAGTTCCCAGAAGTTGATAATTTTGGCGAAGGATCGCTATAGAACTATTGCTTAGTAAGGATGAAGAGGACTAAATTAGTCTCGGCATATTTAAAATGGGAAGATTTTAAATAGGCCATGTGTGTATATTTTAGTGCTTGCCTAGCGGAGAGGTGTGGAACTATTCAACCAGCCAGCCAGATATGTACCAGCCAGTCAGCCAACAAACTAGCCAGGTATCAAGCCAGCCCAAAACACATAGGGCCTACAACTAGCGAGACAGCCACCCCGCTATACAGTCATGTATGGGGGAAAGCAGTGTTAGTTGAGCAACAGGGTAGGTTGAGCCACCCATTTTTCCATTTTTCATTTTTCATTACACTGGTTGCAATTGGCCTATAAGTCTATATTAGTTAAGTGCGCCGATTTATTAGTTAAGCGTGGATACTTGTCAGAGACGTGTTGTACCCATTGGGTAGGTGTGTTGGCTGAGTTGTTATGACATTTTAGTATAAGGCCTACGTGAATTATATAAAGCTTTTGCTTAACTTACGCTACACTGTGGCTCAACTTACCCCACACCAAGTGTTAGTTGAGCCAGCTTACTAACCCTATTTGAATCAGCTACATATAATTATCTATGCATAATAAATACTTCTGACTACATAAGTACCCCTGGCAGATCTACCTTCGCCACCAGGGGCTTCAGGTCGACCTGTTGAAATGCTGATTGTTCAGTTGCTGTGTTAAACAACGGGATTGCTGGCTGGAGTTGACAAGGCTCGCACACGGGAACTTAACTTTGGTAGGAGTAGTGGACCCGTCGCTACTGTTCGGACGTGTAATAATAGGCATTCCTGGAAACGCTCTTTGGCGTTTGGGTTGTGCGCATCAAGTTCCCAGAAACACGAGAAAGACAGTAAGTGTGATGAAGTACAAGTGATTCAGTGCACACTCGGCGTGGGATAAATTGACACATCCGCGTTTTAATGGGTCGATCTGCCACACATGGCTAACGAAGATAGGTCGATCTGCCTAGGGTACTGATGCACTACTACCACCCTTGGCTAACGACGATGGATCGATCTGCCTAGGGTACTGATGCACTACTACCACCCTTGGCTAACGACGACGGATCGATCTGCCTAGGGTACTGATGCACTACTACCGCCCTTGGCTAACGACGACGGATCGATCTGCCTAGGGTACTGATGCACTACTACCACCCTTGGCTAACGACGATGGATCGATCTGCCTAGGGTACTGATGCACTACTACCGCCCTTGGCTAACGACGATGGATCGATCAGCCTAGGGTACTGATGCACTACTACCGCCCTTGGCTAACGACGATGGATCGATCTGCCTAGGGTACTGATGCACTACTACCGCCCTTGGCTAACGACGATGGATCGATCTGCCTAGGGTACTGATGCACTACTACCACCCTTGGCTAACGACGATGGATCGATCTGCCTAGGGTACTGATGCACTACTACCACCCTTGGCTAACGACGATGGATCGATCTGCCTAGGGTACTGATGCACTACTACCACCCTTGGCTAACGACGATGGATCGATCTACCTAGGGTACTGATGCACTACTACCACACTTGGCTAACGACGATGGATCGATCTGCCTAGGGTACTGATGCACTACTACCACCCTTGGCTAACGACGATGGATCGATCTGCCTAGGGTACTGATGCACTACTACCACCCTTGGCTAACGACGATGGATCGATCTACCTAGGGTACTGATGCACTACTACCACCCTTGGCTAACGACGATGGATCGATCTGCCTAGGGTACTGATGCACTACTACCACCCTTGGCTAACGACGATGGATCGATCTGCCTAGGTTACTGATGCACTACTACCACCCTTGGCTAACGACGATGGATCGATCTACCTAGGGTACTGATGCACTACTTCCACCCCTGGCTAGGGAGGATGGGTCGATATGTCAAGGGTTACTGATGCACTACTACCACCCCTGGCTAGGGAGGATGGGTCGATCTCTCAGGGGGTACTGTAGTACTACTTCCACCCCTGGCTAGGGAGGATGGGTCGATCTGTCAAGGGGTACTGATGCCCTACTACCACCCCTGGCTAGCGAGTGTGGGTCGATATGTCAAGGGGTACTGATGCATTACTACCACCCCTGGCTAGGGAGGATGGGTCGATCTGTCAGGGGGTACTGGTGCACTACTTCCACCCCTGGCTAGGGAGGATGGGTCGATCTGTCAGGGGGTACTGATGCATTACTACCACCCCTGGCTAGGGAGGATGGGTCGATATGTCAAGGGGTACTGATGCCCTACTACCACCCCTGGCTAGCGAGGGTGGGTCGATATGTCAAGGGGTACTGATGCATTACTACCACCCCTGGCTAGGGAGGATGGGTCGATCTGTCAGGGGGTACTGGTGCACTACTTCCACCCCTGGCTAGGGAGGATGGGTCGATCTGTCAAGGGGTACTGGTGCACTACTTCCACCCCTGGCTAGGGAGGATGGGTCGATCTGTCAGGGGGTACTGGTGCACTACTTCCACCCCTGGCTAGGGAGGATGGGTCGATCTGTCAAGGGGTACTGGTGCACTACTTCCACCCCTGGCTAGGGAGGATGGGTCGATCTGTCAGGGGGTACTGGTGCACTACTTCCACCCCTGGCTAGGGAGGATGGGTCGATCTGTCAGGGGGTACTGATGCATTACTACCACCCCTGGCTAGGGAGGATGGGTCGATATGTCAAGGGGTACTGATGCCCTACTACCACCCCTGGCTAGCGAGGGTGGGTCGATATGTCAAGGGGTACTGATGCATTACTACCACCCCTGGCTAGGGAGGATGGGTCGATCTGTCAAGGGGTACTGATGCACTACTTCCACCCCTGGCTAGCGAGGATGTTCAGATACAGTCGTTCAGCACACCATGTTATTTAAAACTGCCAGAGACGACCCTCAACTGACGTCACGCCGGATGTCCAGTCGGCGTTGATCACTCCTTGAAGCCTCCTTCTTCCGGACGACACTGGCGACATTGCTAGCCTCGCCGCCAGTTCGGCGGACGAGAGCCACACGGCCCAGTGATCGGGACTGTGCATGTTGAACGTGCACGCTATCACGCCATTACGTACCAAATGTGTGTGATTGGAGTTTCTGCAACACCGAGCATGCGGTGTACTCTCTCTGGTATCATGTATGTTATTCTGCCGTTATTAAGATATCAATTAATGTTTTAATCCCGCCCATAATTTAATGTCATATGCCGTGACTTCATTTAAAGATTTGCCCCTTTATTTACATCTCACTTAACGTATTACGTTGTTATATATATATATATATATATATATATATATATATATATATATATATATATATATATATATATATATATATATATATATATATATATATATATATATATATATATATATATATATATATATATATATATATATATATATATATATACAGTTATGTCGTACGCCATTATTTGTATTTAATTTCTTTCATTTTATGCCATATATTATTATTTGTATATCATTTGATATCGTATGATATGATATGTAAGGGAAGGTTCGGTAATATGAGCCACTTTTTTACATCGATATTCTGGAGCCGTGTGACTAGATATTTGTTGTGTTTAAAATTGAAGAAAAAGTTATCGTGGTAGACTATTATTATGGGCATTATTGCACATTATTGCACATTATTGCAAATTATTGCAGTTAATGTTTGTTTTTAATGAAGACGAGGAGAAAATGTTTTCCAAATGGCTCATATTACATTACGCATTGGAAATATGAGCATGGTCCGTGGATACTATGGATATGAGTGATCATATTACCCAAGATGGACCTAGACACACTAGAGTCATAGCCTAACCCAATACAAGAGTCATTGTTGAACATGGGTACACGCACTCATGCACGTACACATGAACGCACACATGCACGCACACACGCACTCACACACCCACCCCCACAAATAACACACACGAATCATTACTCAACATGGGCATATACTCACGCACACACACACACACACACAGGAGACATTGCCCACTGACACTCATTGCCCAACATGGACACAAACACATACACACACGCATATGCACACAAAGGTATTCCCTGGATTACATGTGGCTCATATTACCCAGAAGGTAATCCAGTTCTCTTCTTGCCTCCAGGTGGGAAATTTACGCTACATGTTTATATAATCGCCTATGCCACAGGCTGACAGAATAATGAACTCATCGAAAAATGCAATTTATGTGGATGTAGATTACATGTCTATGATCTATATGTATTCACACAACATGCGGAAATCATAAGAAATGTTGTTAAATGTTATTCACTTACATGTTTGTAATTTATGTTGTCTTACCATTGCAGTGCCTGTGTGTTGTCTTACCATTGCAGTGCCTGTGTGTTGTCTTACCATTGCAGTGCCTGTGTGTTGTCTTACCATTGCAGTGCCTGTGTGTTGTCTTACCATTGCAGTGCCTGTGTGTTGTCTTACCATTGCAGTGCCTGTGTGTTGTCTCACCATTGCAGTGCCTGTGTGTTGTCTTACCATTGCAGTGCCTGTGTCGTCTGTCACACTCCTTAACTCAGCATGTAATCGCCAGATGACATCATATGGTGTACCATTTCTAAGTTATGGAAGTGGCCCATATTACCAGTATGCTCATATTACCGAACCTACTTCATTCAAAGTCTTATTCCTGTACTTGTATCTCGTTTAATGTCTTACGTCGTTACTTGTATCTCATTCAAAGTCTTATCCCTCTTCACGTTGTATAACGTGTTAGGTGTTATGTCGTCGCTCACGTTTAATATATTTCCGTCATGGTATCATTTAGTAGATCCGGATTCTGCCGGATATTGAAAGTGATGTACCGTTAATATGTTATCATGTAATGTCTTATGTCGTTACTTGTATCTCAGTTAGTATATTGTGCAGTACTGTATAGCTCATTTAAAATTGTATATCGTTATTAATATCATTTACATTTCTATAGGTTATTAGCATCGTGAATTGTGTTACATGTAGTGCAAAGTAACCCATCTCGGTTAGATATATCTTTCTATTTATAACTTTGCATGCGCATACGCAATGTTGATGCCATATTACCTGTCAGTATGGTGATCAATAGGTCACTAAGTCATCGTCCTTTACGTCTTTAATTGCCCTGGCGTTCCAGGTACTTGGACCTGTCAGTATGGTGATCAACAGCTCACTAAGTTATCGTCCTTTACGTTTTTAATTGCCCTGGCATTCCAGATACCTGGACCTGCGGCTTTAATACCAGATATGAGCCACGCCTGAAATGTTCACATTCGGAAAACCTACATATACTGCGCGAGTTGCCAAGTTGCACCCAACGTGTAGGAAACTACAGATATCCTCCGGCCGAGACGGAAAAGCCGACTTCCTGGTCATGAGGCATGCACCAAAGAGCCGCCGACGCAATTGGACTGTCTAAGCCAGACTTTATGTTCGACCTATCTGCACGATTCCCGGGTAGTCTTTGTGCCACCGGGGGACTGATAACACAGTGAGAAATTATAGCAAGATCATTTGTTATAATAGACACTCCGTAGCGAGGTTTGACACGTATTAAACTGTTTCTGGTGTATGCGGGTGGTTCCCAAGAGAGATTAATAATCCTGGAAGATACTGCAAAATATCTCACATCGACATATGAATTGATGGATTTCAGGTCGATATAAATGGGTTCCTTACTTAAAGAATGGCGTGTCACACGTTGCTCAAGAGGAGGTACGGGGTATCCATGGTAACCCTCTGCTTCTGTCAATTTGTTTACACATGTCGACTGCCACAAAAACACTCATGTATGGTATATTTACACATTTGTGTGTCCCAGAAAGTTATTGGTGTGCGTGTTTATTAAACAAAACGAACTCACAGACAGAAATTACGTCCTTCGTTCGCAAAAAACCTTGGTTCCGATCATGAAACAAGACACTAGTTTGAATGACCGATTATCCCTATGCAATATATCTCTCTGGCCCGATGTCCGCGCGGGTGAACAATGTTTTTGTATCGGCTGTATTCGATGACGTGTTGTCCATCGCTCGAAATCCCACGCACGCTATCACGTTATATGGAGAAAACAAGTGTGATTGATATTTCCGCGACAGCACACTTCCGGAAGATCCGGAGTTCACTGCCATGGCGAGACTGAAGGGAGAGGTCATTAGTTCACATTCTGCGTTCGTTGTGCAAAAAATGTAATAGAGATTTCAAACCACAATTACACTTCCGGAATGTAGCGATTAAATAGGATTGTTAGATTTCAGTGACGTTATTTGCCAAGAAATAACAACTTTCAGCCAGCAAGGTTGGAACCTTTTAAATAAACGACCTTTGGAACTGAGATGTTGCTGTATGAAGCGGATTTGAGAAAAGCATAGGTATGTTGTTGGTGACACTCCCGGTAGGCGTACTAGTAGTTGACAAAGACTGGCAAATTTGAGGGTAAGCGCGTTTGCAACATTATTAAAAGAGCTGGACGTAGTCGATTTTTGACTAAACATGACATTTTATAATAATAATAAATTCCCATTTTCTTACAGTCATATAAAACGTCAACATGGCCACCAATGGAAAAACAACTGTGGTCTGTGCTCTCTGTACCTTAACGTTTATTCAACTGTTTGAGCATAAGCATCCACATATTGTCGTCGATGATGGCATACGAACTTACGTACAGGAAAATACAGCGTACAACGACAAACAAGAATTAAAGCATACAATGACATGCCAGAAAAAAATACAACATACAATAAAGAGCTTACATATTCTCCTGAGCAAACAAAAGTTATATCAAAGTACGCTCCGCCAAATTAGTTTCCTATGGTTTTACACATGTGATTATGTGAGTAGTCAAATCTTATTCTTCATCTGTTGAACTTTATCAAACAAGAATGAACTGTTTGCGCGTTGTGGCAGCACTGCATCCGACACAATCTTACCAACATTAATCCTATTCCGTACTGCCCATAGTCAGATGAATGATGGATATTTCCTGATGTTCATCCTGTTCGCCTGCATCACTTCGATGGGGTGTCACATTCACAACTATAGCGCACACAGTGTAGGGAGGTCGGAGCCAGGTTCAAGGGAAGTGAAAGGAGATTCTGCGCGGCAAATCACGTGTACGCTATATTGCTGACGGCGGGAACTGCTAAGCACGTCGCATGATCTGAACATGAGAGCTTCGTGTAAATACAAAACTAAACTGCCCAGAGTAAATGTGTGATGTGAGTATCATGTGATTTGCTGCATATGGTAAATAACTGTGGATTATCGATTATTAATGTTGTCATTATTGTTTTACTAACGACATAGTTGTATCTTAGACGTTACTACCATCATCGTGATGATATGATGATAATCATGATCATCACCATCATCATCATCCTGTTCTTCCTCTTCCTTCTCCTCCTCCTCCTCATCATTATCGCAATTTCCACCACCATCAGCACAACAATAGCCACTGCCACCACCACCACCATCAAAATCAGCATCTTCGTCAGTTTCAACATTAATTTCAGCATTCCTTTCGCTGACACCGTCATGAAAGTCAACATTAGCCTGGTCGATAGCCTTGACTTCGTTATCATTATCTTCTTCCTCGTCTTCATTATTATCATCGTCATCGCAACCATCATCTTTGTCTCTAGCATAATTATCATCATAATTAGTGCTATCACCATCACTGCTATCACCACCACTGTCAGTATTGCCATCATTACTATCATCATAATTATCAACATTGTCGAATCGTCGTCGTCGTAATAAACTTCTCCGTCGTTGTAGTGGCTACCAGCTTCGTCATGACGAAAGCTACATTTCGGTATCCGTACGGATATCCTGCCTGTATCATATTATATAAAATATCATATAGTTATTAAGATGTCAATTAATGTGTTGAGCCCGTGCTCATGTAATGTAGCATGCCATCACTTGTAGGGCATTTAAAATCCAGCATTGCTCTAGAACGGAGTAGCAAATATAACACAAACGTCTTCACACCTCTCATAACGCAAGAACGCTGCCTTTCATATGTTTCTTTTCTTGTTCGTCGTACTTTTATATGGCTATACACTAAAATGCAAAATCTATCATGGAACGGAACAACAATTGCAGGATGCTTCTGATATATGTACAAACCCGTTCTGCGGTGTTCTTTCATTTAAAGCAGACATCCAAAGCTACAAGGACTATGCAGAAAAAAGCCTTGGTGAAAACCGCGAAAGCAAACATCCACATAAATAGATTGCAACATTTTCGAAGATATGAGTACAAGGCTTTTTTCGTGAGCGTTCACTTGTTGGACTTAGTGCGCACAGAAAACAATAGGCAGTGAGTGTAACACATGTTGAATCACGAAGAGTGCGCCATTGCAGTAGTTTCGTCAATTAGCGGCCACTAGGGTCAACCGATGTATTTGACTATGTGTCGTTTGACTCCGTCCAGTGACAATAAATACATATAATTGCATTGCGCATTTGGTGGGGAATTGTAAACGTCCGTCTAACGAGCTGATACAGATGTCTCCTGACGAGCTTTGTTGCATCCAGTGGCACTGTGGCCGGCGCCGTAGTGCCATCAGAACGCGCAAGAAATTACACTGGAAGATAAATAAACGAGCCATCGGAAAGAACAACCGTCCGTGGAGAAATCACCCGTCTTGGAAATATCTTAATGTAGAGTGCAGCGAGTGGGCTGACACAGATACGAGTCTTCGTGGTCGACAGAGACATAACTCACTTGCCGAGCCAAGCGATACCATCTGCAATGTCCACCAAGTGCTCATGGCGGCTGTAGTCAAGATTAGGGAAAAGGTTATGTCCCTTTGCTATTCCGGCGATAACGGTGAGCCTCGGTGGCATTGTTCTTATTGTTGTTAATAACATTGGAATAATACGAACCTCCGCAGAAGTGATTAATATTGCAGCACTGGTTCTATTCTGAGGGTGGTTGCTCTTCTAAATAATTGAGCATTTCTTAATAATAATCGTATACACGTGTAAAAGTATGACACGTATGAGTGCAAGCGCACGATGATGCATTGATTTTCTGTATTTTGGCAAACTTCTACTGCATGGCTTTTGATTCAGATTTCGGTTTACATATACTCACATAGCTTTTCTAATATCCTTATACGAATAAATATTTATTGATATTAAATATTATTTGAAAGGACAAAGATATTACGTATAGAAGCAAAACTCATTATATTGTGGTATGGCGTAATCCGTATATACAAACAATCATAACGTGACGATAACTGTTGAATATATGACATTTGCTGAGCAAAATTATATTGTACGACGGTATTGTCAGCAGCCATTGTATTTATTGCATCGTGTTTCGGTGTAAGCGGTCATTTATTTTACGCCGGTACACATGGCCAACTTTATAAGGCCTCCTATGCGGGCAAAATGCTCGTTTGAAAGACCTGATCTGCCTGTATGAGATTTCTTTTAATCTTTATTTTTAATATATAATATTAAATTTAAACTAAGAAGAAAACAACTTCATCTGTAGACTAACAATAATCATACTTTAGTTTTATAACTCCCCAGGCACAGCGGCCAAAATCGCCCAAACCCGTATTTGTGCGTAGCAGCCAGCCATGCTATTGTTTTCAGCTATTTATAACCAGATCGGGTTCAAATCTCGAACAGAACGAGATGCGACAACGAGGCAATCACTGCCGTCGCCATTTTGTAATAGTAATGTTTGTGTCCCGCCCTGTTGTTGAACGTGACGTCGGCTGTCACCTGTTTAGAATTGTCTTGTTTATTTAAATTGAATGTTATTACAATGATCATATTGCTAATCACACAACGTGAATGAGTTTACAATATTCCGTGTGTTGGTTTTATGTAATCTTTATTTGACACAAAAACATTCAGGTCATGATTAACAAAACACAATTTGCAGCCATCTTAAAAAATACGATGTTTTGTTTTATGCACGTTGACAAAAATGTATGTAATAATGAGAAATAATAGAATTTGTTAATTATTTTGTGTAACAAAACTGGACTGCAAAAGTGGGAAAGGATGCGCAGACCAACTGGCAAGACATTTGCGGACCTTTCTGCAACGCGGAAACAAATGAGAGAGGTCACAGGCTCCTCGAATTTGCAATGTACAATGAGCTGATGCTGGCTAACACATTTGGCCCACACAAAACATATAGAAGATGCACCTGGCACAGCCCAGATGGAAAACATCACAATCAGATTGAATACATCTTGGTGAAACGGCGCTTTCACACAGGAGTGAACATTGCCAGGACAGGAAGCTTTCCAGGAGCAGATATCGGAAGTGATCATGTCTTGCTGATGACAACATTCCACATTCGCCTGAAGAGGATCAGCAAACCAAAGCCAACAAGAATAAAATTTTACATCGAGAAACTTAAGGATCCTGATGTAACAGAAGCATTCAGAGCAATGATAGGTGGGAAATTTGCACCCCTTATCATACTGGATGACAAAGAAACCGACGTGAACTTGCTGACCAACACCTTCAACAAAATGGTGACCAACACAACCAGCGAGATCCTTGGAAAACACCGTAGGACAAAGAAACCATGGGTCACAGCAGACATCCTAGATCTCTGTGACAAAAGAAGGGAACTGAAAAGGAGACAACGTGTTCCTGGAGGCGCAGCAAAGTACAAAGCAGTCAACAAGAAGATCAAACAAGATATGAGAAGAGCAAAAGATAACTGGATAGCAAAATAATGTTGTGAAATTGAAGACAGTTTGAGCAAGAACAACAGCAAGAAGGCTTATCAAATAGTCAAAGACCTGACATCAGTGAAGAAAGGGATAACTACCACTATCTGAGACAAATCAGGAAAATGCGTGACAGAAGAACAGCAGATCCTCAATCGATGGACAGAATACTGCTCAGAACTGTACAGCCACAACACCAACGGAGGCCCAGTTGTACTAAATTGTCCACAGACTACTGAAGAGGACAACTACCCCATTCTTCGTGAGGAAGTGGAGGCTGCAGTAAAGTCTCTGAAAAAAGGAAAGTCAGCTGGAATTGATAACATACCAGCAGAACTGGTTCAAGCTGATGGAGAAGCCTTGATTACCACACTTACAACAATCTGCAACAAGATCTGGCAGACAGGAGAATGGCTCACCCCATGGACCCAGTCACTGATCATCACACTTCCCAAG